>SOPF01017847.1:0-12182 GCA_012979155.1 Hypericum perforatum
GTTTGATTAGATAGTATGTTGGCATTACTTTTGAATCTTGTGACCTATGATTTTGTTGGTTTGGCTATGTATATATGTTGGAATATTTAGATTATTAGGAACAAATTTATTTTCGAGGATATTCATTCGGACCCTTATTTGACTGCTTACTTGGCTTCTTAGTTGTGATAGGAATTTTAGTAGGTCTCTAAACCCGTGACTCAGGATATAGACCAGCTGGAAGACCAAGTGACTTTTCGAGACCCTCTAGAAGTAAGGAACTTGAAGATTAGCTGTGATGCATCTTGGGCGGAGGCCTCCTCCATTGCTGGGATGTCATGGTTGTTAGGAACTCTTATGGCCTTATAATAGAAGGTCAAACTGAAAGAATTTTTGCTATCTCTCCCCTTGAAACAGAGATCAAAGCGATTTAACTCGCTATTCGATAAATTACCTTATACTCTCAGGACTTGCATACCGTGATTAATACATATTACAGGGTTGCTTTCACCTTCCTCCGTGACTCTCATCCTCAGGTTGATTGGCAATTATAACTTTTGGTGGAGTAATGTCGACATCAACTTCTCTTGTTGCCTCTTTGTAAGGTGACATTTGTCCCTAGAACTAGTAATAAGGTGGCTGATTGGATTTGCAAAGCCCGTAGAAATTTTAATCTCCCGTACTTATGCCTAAACAATATGTTAATTTCCCATTGTATACCGAGTAAATGCTAGACATTGTTGATTAGCTTTATTAGTAAGAACCTGGCACATTAAATATATAATAAGTCATGCTTTATCATGTATTGAATAATCACCATAAAATTATTCGATCCAAAATCCTTTAAATTTATAGTTTAAACCAAAAATTTCTGTGTAATCTACCATCTCAATAGACTCAATCAAAACAGGGCATAGCCATAGCACACACATTAGGAGACGAAACCACTAAACATTGCTTTTCATACTATACTTTTATTGACAAATAACACTTTAAGATCCTAGTAATAAAGTTGAAATATAATCTGATTCTTGTATTATGGATAATTCGACGGGACATGAACGACATTCTAGTGAAAACTTAAACCTTCATGCAACGTTTATTCTACCACTTCCTTTCGAACGATCTCTCCCACTACGCTCCACGCAACACTTTAGTTTATGAGTTTTGGCATGACAGAGATTAATTGGATATATAATTTGCCACGTCCAATTCATTTCCTGTTGCATGTCGTAACTTGGAAAAATGTAAGTGACTTTCCCCTGAAACAGATCGTGGCTTCGTCTTTATTTTGGATACCAAGTTCATCGATCATCGACTCAAATTTTGTGTTATTGTGAATAAAATCATTGTAATTAAAATATCATTTTGCCTTTATTATATGATGCCATTTTCAATTACACAAAATCTTCTTTTATGATTGTTGGTAGTGGGTTTTATGATTGTTGGGAGTAGGAGTTGATGTACTTAATTAGGGTCTTGGTCTTGTTTATAGTAGAAGAAAAAAGTAGACTTTTTTTCTTAAAACAAAATTATTTCATATATTTTAATGCGTATTACGATAATCGTTCTCAAAATACAGTAAATACAATTCCTACTCAATCTGTTCCCGGTAGATGCAGCTATGTATGAATCCCGGTTTGGCGAAAGGATAAAAAAGCAATAAAAAGTGCACTATTCACGATTGAAACCATGAAATTTAAAGTCAAGAGTAGAAGAAGCAAAGTCTCGAATGCTTATGTTGATTTATTTATCAGACCCGTAGAATAATCTTTATAATATTACTTCTATATGTACAAATATTCAACGAGGTGGTGGAAACTAGAGCGTCCACTTGGCAGTTAACGGCACAACTCCATTGAAGGGGGATCAGAAGAACTAGCTAGCTAGTTAATTTCACTCATCAAATTTATCATGCCTACGCTTCTATTGGACCACTTGCTTCAAGCTCTCATAGATGCTCGTCTGTTCACAGTCCAACGTTCTAAATTAGATTACCGACACACATCAATAATAGATAAAGCAAGGAGACATTACGTAAAATAATTATCCGGAGATTTCATTCTAACCAAGAAAAACAATTTAAATATTATTAAGATAAAAATTTGTAGGAAAAACTTTTATATATTTTAAAGGTTACGTCCAGCCCAACCTATTATGTTGTATTGACCGAAAAATTAACTTGGAGATAAACACGGAAGTTCTTTTAAGTATATTAATATAATCCATGGTTAAGATTTTATCATTTTCGAATGACGTTGGGCTTTATGAATCGCATTTTCTCTCATCTATATATAATTGAGAAAATAATTCTCCAAATACTATTTTAATTTTTTTTACAAGGTAATTCATCATACAAGTTAGTGGAGCTAATTCAAAAATGAACCATCCTAGATCCTCCATTTTGCCAGATCCATGTTTATACATATGCTGACGCCTAATATGTAATTATAGAAGACATTGTTATAATTTTCGTGAAAATACTATCTTAGCCAATAAAATCTCCAGTTAATTTGGAGATAACTATTATAAATATTATATAGATACTTACCAAGAAAATTGACGATCTCTTGCTAGTAGAACTCAAGAAGCTGGATCTCCTCCTAAGCCTTGTAATCTTCACCTTAGTAGTACAATTACCACTCCCATCATAGCTATGTTCTATGAGTGTGCTTTTGTTGTTACATATAACTATAAGAACTTTTTTGGCTGTTAGGTGATAAAATACAAGTAGGATATGCAATGTTCACCTATGTTGTAAAGTATTGTGTTGGAATTTTGAAGAATGAGGTATAGAAAAATCGGAGTTGATTCAAGCGATAAAAAAACAGATCGAATGAATATTGTACCTTCAATAATAAAATCAAAAAATAAAATTCATAAAAAATAATAAAAAGGGAAAATTAGGCTTAGGCCATGTACTTTGGGGATTCAACCATTTTCGTCCTTACTGTTAAAAAATTACTCTTTAGATTCTTACTATACAAAATAACCAATCTTTTTAATCCCTAAAAGTCAACACAATTTTTTTATGACCATTATACCCTACGTTAAAAAATTGACCCAAACCAAATCTAAATAAACCAAACCCAACCAAACCCATATAAACAAACTAAATTAATTAAAACTAAACAAAGTCAATTAAAACCAAATAAGAAGGTCAAAAGTCTAGGAGGCCCAAAAAGTCTCTAGTAACCCAAAAGTCATAGGAGTTCGACGACCCAAAAGTCTCTGGCAAAAATATCACCGCAACGGCTAAGAAGGCCACCGTCACGAGGAACCGCGTCATCCACCCCATCTTCCTCTCCCTTCCCTCTCCGTCTCTTTCTTTTGGTTGGGTTAGGTCCTTCCCTTCTTGAGGATTACTGGAGGTCGGGCTCCGAGAGGTCAACAGCGAGGCCTTCGAAGGGGGAGACAATTTTGTCCATCGGGTAAGACACCGGGACCACCGTACAACCCCGTAGGGAGATTCCCGTAAGCGATAGTGTTCCTATTCTGGCTTGTCGCCATCGTACATCTCCTTCCCGTACAACCTCCTTGCTGCCCGTCGTCACCTTTGACCACCCCGAACTGGCCTACTTTGCCTCCAGCACCCCGTCGGATATGGATGACCTATAGCTAACTATTATACCTGCCTCCAGCTGCCAATCCTCCCTCTCTAAAATCTGCTCGTACCATCAAAAACTGGGATAGATCGAAGTACTTTTTCGTCCTCCACACCGCCCCATTGATGAGTGCTTAAAACACTCATTTGTTGTGTCCATTTTCTACTTTGTTCTTAGTATTTTAGATTGTTTTATTTGAGTTTTAGTTATGTTTGTTTTAGTTTTTGTTTATTCTATGTTTCAGTTGAGTTTATTGTTTCTTATTGTGTTTTCTTGTGTTTTAGGAGCTAGCCTACAGGAAGTGTGGAGTACGATCGTGAGAAGGCGCAAAGGTACAGACGAGATCACGGAGCAAAGAAGGGCTGAAACACGAGGTCTGGCGCACGCCAATGACTTCTGGTGCATGCCAATAGAGCTACGAGCATGAACGACCAAGAGCATGAACGACTGATTGCGAATGACCGAGCATCTGAAAAGCTGGCGTACGCCAGACACAGTTGGCGTAAGCCAGACCAGACAGTGACAGAGCCAGCCACTTGCCTCTTTGAGTGGAAAACATTGGAGGGGACCATACACTCGGGATTTTTAGTCTTCTTGTGACCATGGCAAACAACTTTAGAGAGGAGGGTGGATAGTAGTTAGGATATTATGTTAGTTTACATTTTAATTGATTTTTGACTTTTATTTTTTAGTTAATTAAGTGCATTAGTGTAGAAGAGACAAGAAAAAAGAGAAGAGAGGAGAGGAAGAGACTTAGCAGCTACAAATTTTGGCCATCCTCTGAATGAGAGACGTGTGGAAATTAAAGCCAAGCTTCCTTGAATCTTGTAAATCCTTCTACTCTTGTACTCTTCCTTTTGTTCATTAATGACAAGCATGTTGTTCTTGTTTATATTTATGTTGTTCTTTGTTAATATGTGTGAGTAGTTGATTGTGTGAGTTCGGTGTCTTGAAACCATATATGTAACAACTGTTTTGAGGGTGAAAATAATGAGGAACATGTTTTAACTAACGAACTTAATGCTATGCTAAACTTGCTTGATCATCAAGGATAGAAGTTAGTTTAAACTTGAGACCGAAAGGAGATGGTTTAAATGGAAAGGTTAGTTAGATGATTCGTTGGTTTGAGTTAAGATAACTCTTCCTCAATAACTGATTGTCCTTTAAGTGATGCATATTGTTGGTTCTTTGCTGAGTTTAGCTAGTTTTTGGGGTCAAAAGAACATCTTACCATCCTAAGCTTAGTTTAAAAGCAACTTAGACCATTCTAGCGCGAAAGTGTAGTTTGGTTGCCTTTGAAACTCTTGGACCATGTCACGTACTTAATAAACTCTCTAAATATGTTGATTATATTGGTTTTATGTTCACCTTGCTCATTTTTGTATATCTAGTTATTTAAATCTATTTTGATAACCAAACCTTCAAACTAGTCAAGTTCATAATCTCTAGATTAGTGATCCAACTTTAGAACGAGTTTTTAATCAACCAATCTTTATAATCTTTTCCTACACAAGTTAGTAAACCAATTAGAAGCCTTAAACTCGATCTTGTGGGACGATATTCCTGTATTTACTCATTGCTGCAACTCTGCTAGAAATTCTGCTGTCTTGGTGTACGCCAAGTGTGACTGGCGTACGCCAGCTTTGGCCATCCGAGGCCTAAAACTCTCACGCCAGGAAAGTTAGCGTACTCCAACTCAACTGTTTCATTGAACCTGGCGCACGCCAGGTCAATTTGGCTTACGCCAGGTTGTCCAGACAGACGACATGTCGTTCCTTTAATAAGAAACCAGCAGAGTACTTAGTGCCATTGTAGGTGCGAGGGGAACAAATTGGCGCCATTGCCGGGGATTGAGTTTTAAACACTCAATTTGGTGAACGAACTTGGAATAGGAAAATTCTTGTTTTTATATAATAAAATAATATAATATATATAAATAGTAACAAATAAAAAAACCAAAAATTTTAGAGTTAATTTTTAAAGTTACTTGCAACACAAGTTACTTGCAAAAACAATTTCGTGCATGCCCTTAACCCGTTCCACCAAAAATTTTCCATTAGAATTTGAAGTGGACATTACTCGTTTAGAAAGAACATTGCAAAGAGAGAAAAGAGAGAAAGTAAGGATGGATCAAAGACAAGAAGGACAAGGAGCAGAAGTTCAAGGTCCTAAAAGATCTTTGATGGACCATGGAAGACCAACTTATGAAGGAGCAAAAATGGGGATCCAGCGGCCAGCTATTGAAGCCAATCACTTTGAAATCAAGCCGGCCGTGATTCATATGCTTCAAGCATCGGGTTAGTTCTATGGACTCCCTAATGAAGACCCAAATGACCATCTTGGAAATTTCATGGAATAAGGCGAAACTTTGGTACAAGCAACTTAAAGGTACTCCAATAACCACTTGAGAGGAACTTTGTTACGACCCTCGCTAGTTTTGCCTTTGTCGTTACCATTAGGTCCGACCATTGGTTGTGTTTGTGTCGATTGATTTTAAAACCGTTTGGTTGAATTCGTCGTCCTTTAGGGGAATTGGTATAACTTTTTCGTGTGGACCTCGATTTGGATGATTCCAAGTCGTGTTTGTCCGCGACACGATTACGTACGACTTTCATGTTTTGAGTTTTGTGATTTAAACCCTTTGTCTTTGAGTTTTGAGCTCGTTTTGGAAGAGTTATGATCGGTGGACTTAGTTTGTCGACTTTCGGTAGAAAAATCATAACTTTCGCATACGAAGTTCGATTTGAGCGATTCCAAAACAAGAAGATCCGTAAGACCTAGAGCTACGATTTTCATGTTTTGAGTTTTGCGAAATTTTGGATCGAGGATCCAACGGCGCGCTGGGAATACCAGCGGGGCGCTGGAAAACCAGCTGTGAGGGTCCAGCGGGTCGCTGGTTTAGTCAGCGGGACGCTGGGCTGCACACTTGTTTTTCAAAAATTCATAACTTTCTCATACGATCTCCTATTTGAGTGATTTCAATTCGAGTAGGTTTCTAACATCCAGAACTATGATTTGGTTAAATTAGTTTTGGCAATTGAGGAATTATGTGATAGGATCATGAGTGAGATTGTGAGTATTCGATTAAAGGTACGAATTTTATCGGTATCAGAGAATTTTGCCGATTGGTGAATTATTTAACTAATATGGTTTGAGGCATGATTCAAGGACTTATTAGAACTTAAGTAGAGAGTTGGGTGTGACCTTGGAAGATTAAAGAAGATGAGGACCAAAAGAGGGTAAAAAGACCAACTTGCTTATGGGAACATTTTCCATTTATGGAAAGTATTGGATTAAATATCTTGGGGAGCTTGTGAGTGGAATTTGTAGTCATCCATTTGAAAGAAAATCAAGAGAGAGAGAGGCGTAGGAGAAGAAGAAGAAGAAGAAGAAGGAAAGAAAGATTCTCACTTTTGGAGGTTGGTAAGTAAGATTTAGATTAAAGTTTATTAGAAATTAGGTTAGATCTTTGGATTTTCTTTAAGTTGATGTTGAGTTTGATGAATTTGGAGGACTTTTGACTTGGACCTAGTGAAGAGCATGTATAGTTTGGAGGTGTTTGAGGGTTGTTATAGATGTTATGATGGTTATAGGTAAAGATCTATGTTGATATTGTGAGTAGAGGACTTTTGTGCATATTTTAGAACCCTTGGGTTAAAACCCTTTATTTTGAGCATATATGGATGTTGAGGTTGGATTGATGTTTTGAGGAGGTTTAATGTTGATTTAGACTTTGATGAGGAGATGAGAAGACTATTATGCATGTTTTGGAGTTTTGGTGAGAGGGTTTGGTGTTTAGGGACTTTAGTGTAGATTCTCCACTTTCCTTGTATTTGGAGGATGTTATTGATGAGAGAGTTGTCTCTTTTGATTTAGTTGATCGTCTTGTGGAGTCTGAACAACGAGGAACGAAAAGCAAAGAACGGAGACTTTTAGGAGCTTTTGCGCAACTTGGTTTAAGGTAGGGGGTTATTATCCCTAACCTTTGTGTTGACTAGCATTATTTGTTATGAATTTGTATTTACATTTTGATATGATGATTATGTGGTTATATGATGAATGGCGTATGTGAGTCTTTACTTTGTGCGATTTGGTGACTTTTGGTTATGCTTGGTTTTGGAAAATATGAGTTTATAGGATTATGAGATTTTATTTTGGAACTTATGTATGTGTGTGGTATCTGTGTGTTGAATTGTGAGATGGCGGATGATGAGATCTACCCGTGTCAACCGGGAATGTTGACACTGATGAGTGCTTAAAACACTCATTACTTATGTCTATTTTATAATTTGTTTTTAGTATTCTAGGTTGTTTTATTTGAGTTTAAGTTATCTTTGGCGTAGTTTTGTTTATTTCATATTTTTAGTCGTGTATTTTGTTTCTCATTATGTTTTATGGTTTTAGGAGCTAATTCGAGGAAATGGATGAGAGGAGAGATGCGAAGGCGAGAAGAGCAAAGCTGAGGACCTGGCGCACGCCAGAGATAGGTGGCGTACGCCAATGATGCACCAGAAGCAAACGACAACAAGCAAGAACGACCAGACACGAATGACCGAGCACCTGAGGATCTGGCGCACGCCAGGAAGAGTTGGCACATGCCAGACCAGACAGTGACACAGCAGCCACTTGCCTCTTTGAGTGGAAAATAGTAGAGGGGGATAGTTGTTAGGATATTAAGTTAGTTTATATTTGTTTTGACTTTTGACTTTTGTTTTATGCTAATAATGAACATTAGTGTAGAATAGACAAGTGTGTGAGAGAGAGGAGAGACAGCACGAACTTGGGCATCCTTCCTGTGAAGAACTTGAGGAAAACCTGAGGATCACCTTATAAAGCTTTCTTCTCTTGTATTCTTTGTTTTGTTAATTAAAGCTAAGTATGTTCATATTTTTGATTATATTGATCTTTGCAAGCATGTGTGAGTAGTTGATCTTTGAGTTTGGTGGCTTAAAGCCACTACTTAGTCACGGTTTAGAGGGTTAAAAACTTGATGAACATGTCAAACTAACGAACTTAATGCTATGCTAAACTTGCTTGATCACCAAGGTTAGAAGTTAGTTTAAACTTGAAACCGAGAGGAGATAGTTTAAATGGAAAGGTTAGTTAGATAGGTTGCTGGTTCGAGTTGCTAATACTCTTACTCAGTGATTTATTGTCCTTAAAGTGATGCATATAGTTGGTTCTTTGCTGTGCTTAGTTGGTTTTTGGGGTCGAGAGAACATCTTATCATTCTAAGCATGGCAAAGAAGCAATTTAGGCCTTTTTAGCACGAGAGTGTAGTTTGGTTGATTTCGAAACACTAGGACCATGTTATGTACTTAGTAAACCTTCTAAATTCGATGATTATTGTGGTTTTAAGTTCACTTTACTCATTTGTGCAATATAAGTTGTTAAGAATCTGTTTTGAAAACCAAACCTTCAAGTAACTAAATCCATTATTTGTTAGATTAGTAAACCAACTTAGAACGAAAGTTTCCATCAAACCACTTCATAATTTGATTGTAGACAAATTACTAAACCAAGTTGAAGCTTTAAACTAGGTCCTTGTGGGACGATTTTCCTTTACTTACTCATTTGTGCAACTCTGCTAGAAAAACTGTTGTGTTGGCGCACGCCAGAAATAGGTGGCGTACGCCAACTTAGGCCATCCGAGGCAAAAACTCTCACGCCATAAGAGTTGGCGTACTCCAACTCTTCAAAAACGTAAAGCTTGGCGCATGCCAGGAACTTTTAGCGTACGCCAGGTCGTCCAGACAGACGACCTGTTGTTTAGAAAAGCAGCAGAAAACTTAAGGAAAAAAGCACACCCTCTCGTTTGGGAGGTTTACGAACAAATTGGTGTCGTTGCCGGGGATCTAGTTTAAACACTCAATTTGGTGAACGAACTTGGAATAGGAAAATCTTGCTTTTATATAATTAAATAATATAATATATATAAATAGTAACAAATGTAAAAAAACAAACAAAACCACAAAAAATTAGAGTTAATCTTTAGCGTTACTTGCAATACAAGTTACTGGCGAGGAAAATTACATGCATGCCCTTCACCAGGTCAACAAAAAAATTTTCGTTAGAATTTGAAGAAGACATTACTCGAGTAGAAAGGTCATTGCGCAAAGCTAAAAGAGATAAATCAAGGATGGATCAAAGACAAGAAGGACGAGGAGCTGAAGTTCAAGCTCCGAGAAGATCTTTAATGGACCATGGAAGACCAACTTATGAAGGAGCAAAAATTGGAATCCAGCAGCCAGCTATTGAAGCTAATCACTTCGAAATCAAGCCGGCAGTGATTCATATACTTCAAGCATCGAGTCAGTTCTATGGATTACCTAATGAGGACGCAAATGACCATCTTGGAAACTTCATGGAATTAGCTGATAACTTCCAGTATCAAGGAGTATCTGATGATACTGTTAAGATACGAATATTTCCATACACGCTTAGGGATTAGGCTAAACTATGGTACAAGCAACTAAAAGATTCTCCAATAACCACTTGGGAGGAACTTGCCAATGCTTATCTGGATAAATATTTCCCATATTCAAAGACAAGCAAGCTCGTCAAAGAGATAACCAACTTTGAACAATTTGAAGGTGATTCTTTGAGTGAAACTTGGGAAAGATTTAAGGAGTTACAAAGGAGTTGCCCTCATCATGGTTTAACAAAGGAATCTTTGCTCAAAAATTTTTATTTCAGCCTTTTACCTACAGCAATGGGAACTGTTGATGCTTCCTCCAATGGGAATTTTCTGAGGAAGGAAAGAGATAAAGCCTTCCATATTCTGGAAGAATTGGCAGCAACAAACAGGATAGTCGCAAATGAAAGAAGAAAGCAACCAATGAGAGAGCTGAGGGAACTAACTGGGAGAAGTGAGAAGAGAGGAATGATTGAACTTGATGCTTCCTCATCATTTCAAACTCAGCTAGATTTAATGGCAAAGTAGTTGCGAGACTTGACCGTAACCAAAGTTGATGCTGTTACTATTCAACAAAATTGTGAAGCTTGTGGTAACATTGGCCATGATATGAGTCAATGTGCCATGATAAACCAACAAACTAAGCCAATCAATTTTGTTAGTGGTCAAGGACAAGGAGGAAACTGAATGGGGAACAATCCATATTCTTCAACATATAATCCTGGATGGAGGAACCATCCTAACTTCTCTTGGGAAGACAGAAGCAATAATGATAGCATGGTAATTGTTCCTGATAAAAGGACTACCATTACGTGCACCGCAACAAGGACTGCCACCTGGTTTTCAACCACGTGGGTTTTTGGGAGAAAGAATGGGGGCCCTAGAGGAAAGATTTGACAAGGTAGAGAAATTCATCCAGCAAACTAGAGAATCATCAACTAACCAAAGCGAAATACTGAAAGCCTTGGCAAGTCAAGAAGCAAGGCAAAACAATTTGGAAAAATTCCTTAGGGGGCAATCAACTGCCATACGCAACATGGAAATACAACTTGGGGAAATTGTAAAGGCAAATGCCTAAAGAGCTTCAGGTTCACTCCCCAGTTCTACCGAAGAAAATCCTCGAGGTCACGTTAATGCTATCACTTTAAGAAGCGGTAAAGAAATAGCTTCTCAAACAGTCAATAAGAGGGCTAAGGAAAGAGAAGTAGTGGACTTTAGCAAAGATAAGGTTGAAGATGTAGAGGAAGAGAAAGTTGAAGAAGTGCCGCAAGAGAAAACTTCAAAAGAAAAAGTGGTAGAGGAAGAAGAAGTTTACGTAGCACCACCACCAATGATTCCCATTCTACCTTATCCTCAGAGGGTAAAGAGAAAGTCGAGAATGGATGATAAGTTACTCCGCTTTATGGAGAAAATGAAGGATGTACAGATTAGTGTCTCTTTCTTTGAGATGCTAGATCAAGTTCCACACTATGCAAAGTTTCTTAAGGAACTCGTGACGAAGAAGAGAAAGTGGGAAGATAAAGACACAGTCGCCCTTACGGTAGATTGTAGTTCTCTAATTTCAACAAATCTTCCTATTAAGCTTCAAGATCCTGGGAGTTTTGCGATTCCTAGTTTTATTGGTGACACTGAGTTTCCAAAATGTTTATGCGATCTAGGCGCAAGTATCAACTTGATGCCTTTATCGACATTTCGAAAACTAGGGTTGTATGATGTAATGCCAACTTCTATGCTACTCTAGTTGGCAGACCAAACAATAAAGAAACCATTTTGTGTGGTTGAGGATGTCCTGGTAAAGATCGACAAGTTCATCTTTCCAGTTGACTTCGTGGTTCTGGATTTTTCTGAGGACAAGAATTGTCCACTAATTTTTGGCAGACCCTTCTTTAACACTGCACACGCGTTGGTTGATGTTCATAATGGTAAATTGGTTCTCCGAATAGGAGAGGAGAAAGTTGAGTTTAAAATGAATAGTAGTATGTGCCATCCTCTTGATGAAGGGATGTGCATGAAGATTGATGTTGTGGAAGATTGTATCCTGGAATTTTGTAAGAAAAACATTTCTAAGATAGAGAATATAGAAGAAGAACAACAAGAAGAAGAAGAATATGTGGAAAAAGTGAAGGAGGAAATGGATAAGGACGGTCTACTTAAGGAACTGGAGTTTCATTTGAAGTACAGAA
>SOPF01017858.1:0-19236 GCA_012979155.1 Hypericum perforatum
ATAAAAAGAGTTAGTATTATTTTGAGGCTCGATAGTTAATGTTAATCTTGATGGATTGATTCAACTAGTTAGTGATCCATGATCTTGCCACCTTGTATCATATCCACATAAAGGAGGAGCCAGTACACACGAAGATCATAAAATCTGGTGAGAAGGGTTCGGTAATATAGACATTTCACATGGCAACATTATTTTAATAGGATAGGTTAGGATGTTACGCTTCAACTAGCAACTTGTCGAGAGAGAGTCGGCTAATGAAATTCTAGAATCGAATCGAGCCACTTTCTATTAAATCGGAAATGACACCCATCTTTGAATTAAATAAAAAAGGGAAATGATACTTTAAGTACCATGTACTTTACCGAAAAATCACTTTAGTACCATGTGATAAAAAACCTTTCAAACGAGTCATACATCACCTAATTCACATCATTTTAGTCATACATCACCTAATTCGTCATACTTTTAGTGCGCTCAATGTGGGGATTTTTTAGGTGATGTATGACTAAAGTGATGTGAATTACGTACGTATGACTCGATTGAAGAGTTTTTTACCACATGGTACTAACGTGAATTTTATACCACATGGTACTTAAAAGTTCTTTTCCCAATAAAAAAAAAAGTCGACAACAAACTTGACGCATGCAGTTATTTCCTGATTGAATCTACTTCGATGTAATACGAGAGGGATGTTTACAATTTTTGTATGCAATTTAAAATCTTAACATTTTTTAAAAAACAAATTTTTATACTACACTATAATTTGAACCCTTAAAATTTCTTAAAATCGTACATTCTTTGTAACTGTTAGGCTAAAGTCATCTAATATTTAGAATATTAACATAACGAATAAATAAATTTTCAAATGCTCTTATGGTGTAAGCTACTGCCGTGGTGCTAATTGGAATGAGCTAGAACAAGTTGCATGGTTCGTGGACCACATGTTGATAGGCAATGAGATACTACTACTATTGGGAGATTTTTTTTAATAAAATATTATTATTTACGATAAATTACAAAAAATATAATCCAACAAATTTTAATTATCAACTTGATATTTAGTAAGATATCAATATTTTTTCATGACTTAGACCAAGTCACGAAAAAAGACTGTCTTGTTCGCTCACAATTTTTTTCATGATTCTTTTTTTTATTATTATCATCATTATTATTATTATTATTATTATCATTATTATTTTAAAAATCCCCCTACCTTTAAAGGTGGAGGTCACTAATGAGTTTTTTGTCATTTTGTATTTTTAAGTATTGTGGAAATTTTTGAAATATAATATCTTGGTGTTTGGGTATTCCAATAAAGAATTTTTTGAATGCGCCTAACTTTTTGAGATCTATGCAGTGGTGAACTACCAAAGATAGATTAACAATGTTTCGACTCCTAAGATGAATTATTTTGGGAGAAAATCATGTTTTTAGAATCGAACAATATTTACCTAGAATAATTTACTATAATTTAAGATATTTTTCAATATAATTTTTTGAGATGCATCCAGATTCTGCGAATATAATAAAGCGATAAAATTAATTAGAACCAGTACAATTTTGAATATATAGATATCTTTGTAAATTATTTGACATATCTACTAATATCCAAAATTGGTTCTCAAAATAAGATATAACTTCAATTGAGCTAAAATTTTGCACGCGTGATCCTCAAAATACATTTGACTTTTGGAAAAAAAAATTAGAAAATTCAAATTCAAAAAAAGTGACGAAAAACAAATCAGTGACTAACTCACGAATTTTTTCGTGACTTGGTAGTTAGTTACGAGTGATTTTTTCGTAATTTGGACTGATGTCCAACGTGTACACCAATTTTGCCATAAAAAGATTTAAGTACTATTTTCGTAATTGATCGTGAACAATAATACCATTTTGGAAAGAAAAAAAATCCTTATTGGGCTACGTAGTCACCGGTACACTAGTACTCGTGAATAGTACACGAATTATGTTAGAATTGGACAATCATATTAAAGTTTGCGCGATAAATACCGCTTGATATTATTTTAATTATGTATCGTAAAATAGTAGAAAACCTAGTGACTAGGTAGATGTTTTTATATGGATCTCATTTGAATAGCATGTGGCGGTTGTCTCGAAGTTGGCAGCTGGAGCAGCGTAAATGGAAGAATGTTGAATTTGGATGGCCAATTATAACAGTAACGCACGAACCAGAAATGTCACGTTCAAGAGTAAACTGCACCTAAAGTTTATTGTCCCACATCGATGCATTCATTAGTAAGGCTAAATATAGCATGTGGGCAACTTTTTCTCCAACTTTGTTATTGCAATTTTAGTTTAAACCATTAGATGTTGTATTTAATGAGATAATTAATATAAATTTGAGTTAAATAAATTTTTTAAAAATGGTAAGATTATTCAAATAAACAATATTTAATATTAGTATATTTATAAAATTCTAACTCATAATGTAATTAAACTAAATTAACACTATAAATAGTTGAGTTAAATGGTTGTCGACATAACATTAGCAAGAAAGTTGGTATTCATATGGAGAGCATAAATGAGTCGACTTCAATCTGAATATTATAATTATAACGTATAGTATCCAGACGATCATTCATATGGATGATTGGTGATGCTTGATTTAAAATTAATTCTTACATTATTATGTGAAAAACATGATAACAAACAATCAAATCGTTAATTAAACGGGCAATATTTTTCTTTCATATTTCCACGTATCTGAAATGATTTTATTTATACTTGACCAACCCAAACTATATTTTTATATCTTTGTATTTATAGTGGATCACTATTTTACAATTATTAACCGACTCTTCTAAGATTTCAACCCAATAACTAAATCTAAATCTAAATATATTCAAGTAAAAGCCGACCCAAAATATGAGTCCGAGAAGGCGAGAGCGCTTCAACATGACATTGCATGCACTACGTGGCAGCTCTTGAACCTCATACGGACCGTACCAGAAGAAGACAGGAACTGGCTTCTATCGTAAGGACTTTATTGCAAAAGGTAATGTAAGCTGCTGTTCTGTTTCTAGCAGGAGGTGACCCTTGAAGGACACTAATCCCTCTTTTGGACTGTGATCCCAGTAAATTCACAAAATACCAACTCTTCCCTTTTAAGGCACGTGCTCATTTGTAGCCGAAAGCTCGTTGATTTACGAGTTTGGACGTGTTATTGCGCGGGTTTCAAAGGAGGAGCCATAAAGGCAGAGACTTTGGTACGTGGTGTGTTTTAAAGTTTGTGTCTCTCTCTTCTGGGTCCTCTTGAATTGGCCTGTTTCTGTTGGAACTGGTGCTGGTTGATGTGTTTGTGGTGTCTCCGCCATTGATGTTGGTTGGTATTCCTTCTTGTGCTTGCATCTGTTTTTTTTTTTTGAAAGGTTTCCAATGATTAGTGTAGTTGCGGAAGAATTAAGGTGTTCATGCTTTACCTTTTGTGAATTTTGGAAGAATTAGTCACGCACGGAACCAACTAATCTATTCTACTTCTCAAATTGCTTCTCAATTTAGCTCCATAATTTACTATAGGCCCCCATAAACATTTGAGTAGTATGATAGACTAAGGTAAATTTTTACACACCTCGCTAGTTTTAGAACCCTGGAGCTCTGTCAAATCATTCAACGCCATTCGTCGTTAGATTAAATGTCTTTTGGCAATTCGTCGTTAGAGAATCTCCATAATTTACTGTAGATGCATCTGGGATTTGCTCCTTGCATCAGAAATGTTAATTAGTTGATCCTCTCCTTTTGTACTTTTGAGCTGATTCCGACACGACCTCGAAGTATTCGACTGTGAATTGTTTGAGCTTCTTATTGCTCGAGGAGGTATAGATTTTGATGTTGCATGTTGGGTGAAAAGACAAGAGTTTTAGCAATAAGCGTGATGGCAAACTCACCTTCAACTCACTTACATTTCAGGACAGCATGATCCAGAGCATATCCATGATGAGCCTTGATGGAAAAAGCACAGAGCCGCCGTCTGCTGCTCTAGAATCTACTCGGGGTTGCTCCAACCATTGCAACTGTACAACGTTGGACTATGACTCCGGTGCAGGTGCAAATGCAGGCTTGAAGGTAGACACGATGTTCGTGGGCACTGGCCCACTGTCCGAACTTGTTTGGTCTCCACAGAAAGGCTTGAGTGTTAAACGTGCAGCCTGCAAGGAAAAAACTTGTATTTTATGGCGTCCTGAGGCAAACGAAGTAGTAGTTTCGTCAAGTACCAAGAGAGTTACCGATAACACCTGTCAAAATGCTACAACTCCTAACATAAGCGACGGTGCTAGACAGGAGATGTCGATCAACTTTCTGAATAGCAGCACAGGAGTCGTGCATCTAGGTATTTCAAGTCATGGACGAGAACCAGGTGAGTAGGCTACATCATATTTTATGTAGAATTATATTGTGATTGATTTTTTTACATGCCTAAACAACATCAACTTGCTGAAAGCATCCTTCTGGCAGCAACTTGCGATCAGCCGGAAAATTTGGAAGCTATGACCGGTCAGTCTTCTGCACCTGTAAAGGAAGGTTTGCAATGTGATGAAGAAGAAGGTACGCTGCACTGCAGTGAACTGCACTGAAACTGAAACTTCGCTTTTCAATTAAACATAACATCTTCCTAATTTCTGAAGTTCTGTAGGTAAACCTTAATGATGGAATGTATAGTTGTCAAGTGCTTAGTTCTAGATTGTGGGATTCTCTGATTGTGAAATGCCCTTCCTTGAAGTATGGCCTTGTTTGACAACAACGTTAACTGTGTTCGAGTCGAGAATAACTGACCAAGATTCAATGTGAAAATTATATTGTTCTAATGACTAATGCATGATTCTGATTTACTTTTTTTCATAAATGTAGCAGATATGTGTGGATCACGAGTGGGACACAATTATGGTTCTATGAAACAAATCATCACTGATGGAGTGGATGACGAAAGAAATCTGACGAAGAGAACAGAAGAGGATGATTTTCCTGCTAAACCGGAAGCAGACACTTCCACCAAGAAAGTACACGCGGTAGCTCGTTCACTGGAAAATGAAAGCAAAATAGAAAGTGATCCCGTTCCTCCTGGTTTTCATCGTCTAGAGAAATGCCGGTCAACTGATGAGAATGATTTGCGAAGTTTACATGGTAGAAAGGGATTTTTTCTGGCCTCCAGCTCTACACAGTTCGAATCGTCTGCCGAAGGAAAGATGCCTCTTGGTACTGATGCTTTATTTAGTTGCAGAATCCGAAGTTATCAAATGAAAGGAAAAAGAAGGGCTTTGTCTGATGGAATTCCCGACGGAAAGATGTCGAATGAGGGGGACAACAGCCATGAGAGTGTTGAAAGCTGCAACAGTGCAAGGTCATATTCAGCTGGAAAGAAACAGTTAAACTACGAATCAAGTCTGATTGGAAGCAAAAGATTGAAAAGGCATATCCAAGATTCTCCCGGATGCTTTTCACTTGTTAGGCACGACAGATCCTTTATGGGTTGGATCGCTAACATGATGAAGGGACTCATGAGTTCGAGGGAAAGCACCATTCCTTCTGTAGCGCTTACCCTTGTTGATCCAGAGCAGGGCTGCAAAGTTCCCGAACAACGTCTCATTGGACTTGACAAAAAGACAGGTTCAGCAGGGTTCCAAACTTTCTTTGATTCGCTTTACTGGCCCAAGAGAAAGGCACAAGAGATTTTGCCCTTAAATCTTGCAGACCAAGCTGAAGAATATGGAGCAGTCGAGCTCGACGATAGAGTACACAATGTCCATCCCTCGCTTAGACCCTGTCATGCAGAAACTGGCAGTTTCCACAAATTGTTCAAGCTTCCAGACAGTAAGAACAATAATCTGCGGTTTGAGGGGAAGGCGAATCAAGCCTGCGGTTATGAAGACGGTCCAACGATAAGCTTGTGGATCACGCGCTTCGCTCCAGCAGTCCCTGTACCCTTGTCCGGCCAGGATGCTTGCAACCAAACTCCCGGAGAAGCTCCTACCTGCTGTACGGATGGCATGACTCTGAAGTATCCAATTGATCAGTTCTCTATAACGAATTCCAACACAGAGTTGCAGCATTGCAAGTATTTGGATCCGGTATTACCCTGTGCTCAAACATGTGGGACTAATCATAGAAACTCTCCAGATTTTTCAAAAGAAAAGATGTGTCCGCTCGATCACAAAGTGATTGGCCCACAAATTAAGCGCTCGGAGGTAATGGTCTCTGTCCTTGCGAGAAGATTGGATGCCTTGAAGCACATTGTGCCATCAGATGCTTCCCAAGAAGCACTTCCAGAACCAATTCATAGGGCAGATCTCGGGGCGTCTTCTGTGTCTCGTAGCAAATTGAAGTTTAAGGCAGGAAACGATTTTGGCAGAAGGCTGTCACATAGCGGCGACTACCATTTCCAAGCTGCCAGTGCACTCTCCACTTTTGATGGAAATGACACTTGGAAAGGGAAAGATCTTAACACGAGACAAGATGAAGCAGTTTCTTCTCCAAAGTCGATCTTTGATGCTGTGAAAAGGCTTCAACTGTCTCGATCAGATGTTCTCAAGTAAGTTCCATATTTACTACAACCTTCCTTTAGTCGCGACTTCAGTTGTCCTGATCGTTATTATTCGCCTTCAAGTGTACAATGTCGCTGCATGACGTCCTTACCGAACTAGAGCATGTGCCAGTCATTAAACCTACAAAGTTAGTGCAATCTTGTCTGATTATTGGAACATTTTGTTCGTCATGTTACAAGGTGGATACATTCTCACATGCCACTCCCATGTCTCGACGGTTTTTTCCTTCGCCTGCGGCTCAAAAAGTGGGATGCAGGGCTCGGTCAACCGCGATACCATGTTGCTTGCATAACTGGTACGCAGCCGTTTGCTTGGTGATGTTTCATGGTATGTCTTGTGATTGCGCATCAGTTATAGCCGGGATCTTACCTAGCTTGTGAACAGGAGTGCAAAAGGAGGGGATTCTCAATAATCCCAAAATTTCCACATCAGTTGATGTGGGAGGGATCAACTGTCAAGTCGAGAGTCGATACATTTCGAATCAAGATTTCGTCGAGGTGAGTGATCAGTATTGTTCTTCCACCGTCTCTTACGATCTTATCGATACCATCGTACCATCTGAGCGTTCATGGTTTGTCGCTTGGCTGATGAAACATGTTCTTCCTTGTAGGATGAGCTCATGGCGTGGTGGACATCGGTCTCGAAAGGAGGCGGCAAGTTACCGTCCGAAGAGGACTTGAGATTGAAGTTCCAAGAGAAGAAGTTATTAGGATTGTAGAGGTAGTTATATTTTACTCTTATGTGGTGTGTCACTAGTTAAATCCATCAACAAGGGGAAAGAAGTTATTAGCCATTAGTTTTACGGGTGAATCTATATTAGATGACTTAATGAATATTTGGATAATATGTGATATTTACGAAAATTAATCACTGGGAAGTACATTTCCATAATGTTTAGCACTGGGAAGTGATTTCAAAGAAAGGTTCATTATCTACGCATATGAGCAAATGGCTGATAGAACATTGTATTTTGTTTAAAAAAACAAGATCATGAGTTTTCAGGAATGACATTTCGGTAAAAAAATAGGAATTGTAGAAAAGACCATATTGGAATTAATTTTTCGGGATGTTACGGAATGAGCTTTAGTTGGAAATTGGATTAAGAAAATCAAATCGAGCTCCTTTGTAAGTTCTCGAATCCAGCAAATGCAAGTTGTCTTCCTGTAATATTTTCCACCATATTCTGAATATTTTCGAAAAATATTCCATGCACCTGATTGATAATTATGAATATGAATATAAATTAATCACTCAAAAAGGGGGTTCGAGTAACACACATTGTGGCATGATATGTACATTAAAAACAAAAATTTTAGTCATTAGACAAAATAATTGTGCCTTTTTTCTTTTGATACTACAAGTGGTATCTGATTTATTTTAAAAACCGACCGATATCTAAACAACCCACTGTCATAATCTAGATTAGAATTATTAGCCATTTAATCCAAACCCTGCTAATGTTTGATTTTTTTTTAGGTTAGATTTAGTGCTTCCCTTAACACGAGATATCTCATATCTATAATTTAATCTCGTCTATCGTTTTGATGATGAAGTGCGCGTCAAAAATATGATGATAATAATAATAATAAGAGTTATTTTTGTATTTTAGTTCTCTTTTTTTTCTTTTCTCTTTCTCTCGTCATTTTTTTTCCTTCCATTTTTTTCTTTTCTCTTTCCTCCTTTCATCTCATCTTAGCTCTTCCACTTTTCTTCTTCTCTCTCGCTCTTTTTTATTGATAATCTAAATAAAATTGACGTCAACGAAAGATAATACCGACAAGAAAATATGTTTTACTAAGGCTCCAGGGTTAACAGCACCCTTCTAGGGTCGACAAAAAATATGTTTTACTAATAGAGACATTGTTCTAGGACTCCAGAGTTAATGACACCAATAAGAGCATGACTCGAAAGATGATCGGTAAGATTCCGACGACGATCTCTACTTCTCTTTCATGGCTTGATGTCTCCATCGAAACAAGGTGTCCTAGTGTCGCAGTTAGATCTCAGCAGCGACAACGACAACAGAAACAAGAAGTTTTAGATCTATATTCTTCACATCCATGACGACGAGAAATTATAAATTCTGCCGCTTTGACTTGAACATGCCGTTCAAACCAACATAAACACGTTATGCCAACCAACAAAATATGCGTTTTGAGACTAACAGGAATACATCATTGTAGAATAACAGTAATATGTCATTCAGACTAACAACAATATGCCATTCAGACTAATTGCAATGTATCACTAAGACTAAGTACAACATGTCATTCAGACCACCATAAACACACCATATCGACAAACGTGAACTTTTAATTTTCAAACTAACCTGAATACATCATTATAGAATAATATCAATATGTTATTTAAACTAGCTAGCTACAACACGTCATTTTGTCAAACTACACCATGTCATTACAACTAATTGCATTATGTCAATCAGACTAATAATAACACGTCATTCAGAGTAAATAAATATGTCATTTAGAACAACAGAATACGAGCACCGAACGAAGCAATTATTATTTTACCTCTGATACATCAGTTCTATAAAGAAAAGAAAACGCATGTCTTGTACTGAATACTGAAATAATTTTTTTATTATGTAAAACCTTATTTTTTGGCAAAATCTAAATTCTATCAAAGATAGGATGGGCCGAGGGTAGAGGCCCAACCCAATAATATCCACAACATACTAACCCAACGAACACGCCGCCCGTAACTTCTCCCGTAAGCCCTAGCTATATATACTAAGCATTCCCATCATCATTTCACTTCACGAAGAAACCCTAACTGCAACAGATCGAAAGCGGAACCATGGTAAGTTTCTCTTCCTCCTCTCAACCTCTTCGGTTCTTTATTGCCGATCACCGTGCCTAACAAACTCCGTCGTTTGTTTTATTCACTAGGCTGACGTGGAGGGAGATGTGGCGGCGGCGGCTGGGCAGCCGAAGAAGAGAACGTTCAAGAAGTTCAGCTTCAGGGGAGTGGATCTCGACGCTCTCCTCGACATGTCCACCGACGACCTCGTCAAGCTCTTCCCCGCTCGCGCTCGCAGAAGGTAAAATTCCCTCTTTCACTTTTCGTATATCGATTTTGGTTTTTGTGTAATTTAATTAATTATCGAGCCTGTGGAATTTGTATCGTATAGGTTCCAGAGAGGTTTGAAGAGAAAGCCGATGGCTCTGATCAAGAAGCTTCGCAAGGCGGTATTATTTTCTTGTTTCGATTGCCTTTTGTTACCTCCGTTCGTTGGTTACGTTATGTGAGTCGTGCTCTGTGGATTTCATAATGCATGTGTATGGTTGTTTTTCTTGTCTGTTGAGAGGTGTTCCTCTGTGAGTCGTGCTCTTTGGATTTCATAATGCATGTGTATTTTTTTTATTTGTCTGTTGAGAGGTGTGATGGGGGATATATTCCGAAATCCCCATCTATAAGTGGAGCAAGCTTTTTGATGCTTGCACCAATAGTAAATGTCACGAAAATATGCCTAGATATGTTGAGAATCTCCTTCATGGGGAAATCTCTGTTGCAGAGGTCTCATATACCATCGCCTTGTCTAGCAGCGTTGCTGCCATAATGATTTGGGATATGCCATGAGACACATCTATTGCTGTTTTGTTATGAGACCTGTTTTCTTTTGTTGCTTGTTTGTTTTAAAATTAGTTTCACATCTAAAAAATGTTTATTTGATACTGTTTTTGTAATGCATATTGGACAATGCATCATTGTTAATAGCATGTGACGGGGGAGTTCTTTTTCTGATTTTTCTTGCGTTTTCTTGGTTTTTCTTTGTTTTACTTGTAAAACATGAAAAAACAATATAGTAAGAAAAGCAAGCAAAAGAAGAAAAAGTGTTTGGGAAAAATCCACTTTATTATCCTGTGGTTTGGCCCGTTGCTATTTAAGTTCGTGTGTTTTAAAAAATTTAAATCGAGTTTAACATCGTCCAATTTTCCCACATTCACCTTGACTTTTTTGATTCATTTTTGTTAAAATGTACCATTTGGTAATTTTTATGTTGCTAGCCATGCGTATATTTGGTCTACTTGAAAACAAAATTGTCAAAATTGGGATTTCATTAGAAATCGTTTGAAGAAAAAAAAACATAGATCGTAAAATCCTACAATCGTAAGATTTTACATAATTTATAATATTATAAATATGTTAGAAAAATAAATGTAACACACATATATTAATTTACTAATAAGTCACAAATAATCATTGTCTCAAACATCATCTTAAAACATGATTTTGTCAAACTATCTAGATTTTAACAACCTTGCTTGATAGTGGACCAGATTTACGCATGGCTGTTTTAACGAAAATGAATCGAATCGGTCGGGGTGACTTATGTGGAAAAATTGGACGATGTTGGGCTTGATTTAACTTTTTTAAACTACAGAGACTTAGATCGCAATGAGTCAAAGCACAGTGTACTAAAGTGAATTTTTCCCAAAGTGTTTTGAAATCCTCTTCTTGCAGTGGAGCAAGCTCTTGATGCTTGCATATTCCCTTCGTAAACGTCACAGACAAATGCCAAGATATGTTGAGATTCTCTTCACGGGAAATCTCCGTTGCGGAGGTCTCATTTACCATTGCCTTGTCTAGCAGCGTTGCTGCCATAATGATTTGGGATAGGCCATGAGACACACATCTATTGCTGTTTTGTTACGAGATCTGTTTTTTGTGTGCTTTTTTTTTTAAAATTAGTTTCACATTTAATTAATGTTTATTTGATACTGTTTCAAGTTGCATGTATTTATTGTAATGTGTATTGGACAATGTATCATTGTCAAGAGCATGTGACGGGGGAGTTCTTTTTCTTGCTTTCTCTTGGTTTTATGTGGTTTTTCTTTGTTTACTTCTCTTGCTTCTCTGAGAAGCAAGAAAAGTAAAACAAGAAAAATCAAGTATCAGTAAGAAAAGCAAGCAAAAGAAGAAAAAGTGTTTTGAAATCCTCTTCTTGCAGTGGAGCAGGCTTTTAATGCTTGCATATTTCCTTTGTAAACGTCACAAACAGATGCCAAGATATGTTGAGATTCTCTTCATGGGAAATCTCTGTTGCGGAGTCTCATATACCATCGACTTAGTCTGTCGATGCCATCTTAATCTCTGTCGATGCCATTAAGATTTGGGATAGGCCATGAAACACATTTATCAGTACTTTTCTGATGTGGTATCCTTGTTATAGAATCAGCAGTTATTGTAGTTTAATTTAGAGCAACTAAAGTTGCATACATGTTTCACTCCTATAGGTTGCACAAAGCTCAGATGAAACTCATGTTTTTCTTATTTTTTCTCTACCTGGATGTCTGAGAATCTTGTTGTGGGAAATTAAAGTTTGCAAAGCCTGATGAACATCTTTCTGGTTTATATTTTTTATGTACTAAACTTGTTTGATACATAGGTTTAGTCACTTGAAACCTGTTCCAGCAAGCCATTTTTATCATTTCCATTCTATGAAGCTCAATTTGACCGGGATCATTAGTCAATAACTGTTGTGTTGATCATTAGTCAATAACTGTTGTGTTGAACAACCCTGTTGACGTCTTGGTCAGAAAAGGGAGGCACCCGCTGGTGAGAAGCCTGAGCCTGTTCGAACCCACCTCCGCAACATGATTATTGTGCCCGAGATGATCGGCAGCATCATTGGTGTGTACAATGGCAAGACCTTCAACCAGGTTGAGATCAAACCAGAAATGATCAGTCACTACCTCGCTGAGTTCTCCATCAGTTACAAGCCTGTGAAGCACGGTAGACCCGGTATTGGTGCTACCCACTCTTCTAGGTTCATTCCTCTTAAATGAGGTGTTTGTCCGTTGTTTAGACACCTTGGCCACTGTTGGTGCAGCCATGTTTGCGATTTTGCATTTTTCTCCAACTCTGAAGGGATTGTTCATCTGACCTTAAAATTTTCTCCGCCTGTCTTTTCAAGAAAATTAGTTCCAGTTCAATGTTTCCAGTTCAAATGATACAAGTATAAAATTTTTTTATATCAAGTAGCATTAAAATTAGAATTGTTGCTTGAATACTACAAAGCCTGGTTGAGAAGTAATTTATACTAATCATGTGAGGATTTTGTGAGGGGGACAATTATACGTAATTGTTTTATAATTATATTAAAATCATAGTGTAGCTCTATATTATCAAGAAAAAAAAAATCTTCATGACGGGGTTGGATGATAAAGATAAGTGTAAATTGAATAAGGATTTTCAGTTTCAGCATTCATGTTTAATAAAGTTAATCACGAATTAGCAACTTTGAGGCTACTTCCAGTTGTTCATCTGATTAAGAGTTAAAAAGAATTTTCTCTTCATAAAAAAAGAGTAGAACGAAGAAATATGGCCCTTTCTCGTTGCGTTGTCTTCTCTAATGATGCATTGGGGTTAGTAAAATTAACTGGGTAACCACATCAGCTTTCCATATTTGCCGCATCTATATCAGCAAATGCATTTCCTCGAGGGCATCTAGTGTTGTGCCTGGACGAGCTCGGTGGAGCAGATTCTTCCGACAGCAATCGGGGAGGGCATTCTGTCATCCTCATTTTTTCGTTTCATACCCGCGATCAACGGCATTGCTCGTCGGCTCTATGCTGTACCCTCCGTCATGTTTGCTTCTGGTACCTGAGCCCGGAAATTTTCAATGGAGCTTGTATCACTTCTAAGCTCATTGTCACCACCATTGTGACTAGAAAATATCTCGATGCTTGCCCTGGCTTCTCCATCCTAATAGCCGTCGTTGATGTTACTATTAGGATAGAGAATTCACAAGGCAGAAAACGCAGACGAAGAAGAGGACAGGTCGTACACACCTCATATTCTGTTTTGACCTTTTGGTCTTGGACATCAATTCCATCATCGTCAATACCACTGTCATCTTCATCATCGTCATTGTCGCTATCATCTTCATCATTGTCATCATCGTCGGTGTCGTATGTTTCAAGATGTACTTCGTAGCCTTCCTCCTATACGGATTGGTTTAAACCATAAACATAATTCGAATGTTCTTAAAACAAACAAATTAAGCAGATACTTAAGGATGTACAAACCTCGTTTTCATCTTCATTATCATTCTCATCGTCATTCATATGGTCCGTGGAATCCAGTTTGCCATACAATTCCTCTTCGCCGCCTCCTCCGTCTGTTCTCATCTTGTCCTGCAATTGAGAAACATGATCATAAGCAAATAAATTCCATTGCCAAAGACAGAGGCAACATACTGGTATAGCTAAAAGGTTTTTGAAGCCTTACCATTTCGGTTTTTAGCCTCTCCACTTGTGCCTGAACAGCTGAAATATGTTTTAGCAGTGCCTGTTCACAAAATATTACTGGTTTAAGGTTTTGGGCATGGACATTATAAGTGAGTTTAATATCTGTCTCAAATCCGAGCAACGCTAGAAGCTACAAAAATCACAAGAAAATATTGATGGCACCTCACGCCTTTGTATTTCTATCGAGCGTGCCAAGGCTTTCCGCTTAGTCAAGAGAGTCTTGGGCCTTATAGTCGAAGGTCGCTTGTAGTCCTTTCCCCGAAAGACTATAATCGCGTAGCCTTTGGAGATTTGGTCTACTGAGACCAAGACACCTCCACTTTCAGCTTCAAGAGCTAGAGCTGTTTTCTTGACGAACTCGAAGTTTTTAGCCTTCAAGACTATCTTAACCAATTCACGGTACTTCCAATGCAAGTGCATGTTCTCCACGGTTCCATCAAAAACTCCGCGTCTACCTGAAGCAAGAGGACATCTGCTCACAACATATCCTCGACAGAAAACAAGTTGTACTTCAGAATATATAGTTTTCGCTTACCAACAAGTAAGAAGGCTTTCATTCTTAAACCGAGCTTCCGAAACATGAATCTCTCCTCATCCGTAATACATTCGGGATCTGCTTGAATTTCTGCTGGTTTCAAGGACACTTCCACCTTAGCCAAAGCGTCTTCTGCTTTTTTTAGCCGTCTCTCAGCCTAACAAACAGAAAATCCGAGACATCATAATCATGTGAAGCATGGACAAAGGCCTGTATCATAATATTCAATTCTAATGTAGTGATATTGGTGATCAAGCACAATCCTATTTAGCTTGTGGTTTCGATAATATAGCATATTTTATACAAGAGAAGCGTGAACTTGGTGATTGGATAAAAAAGATGGGAAAGTAGGAGATTATCAAAGGTGGAAAAGAACTTACAAAAGCAAGCTTCTTTGCGAATTTTCGGGCAAGACTACTATGCTTTGAGATTTCAACTTCTCTCATAATCTTCTCCTTGTGTTGATCATCCAACCTCTTTCCCCACCTTGAGTCTGCCTCCAAAGTTTCCTCTAGTGTTCCTGCAGTTCTCGGTTGATCTACAGTTTCGATGTTTGGCATAACAAAGGCTGAAGCTCGCAGTCGTACTTGCTCCTCTTCATCTTGCAGATCCTTTGCCAACCTTTCCTTTTCAATCAGTGCTTTGGTGACATCCGGGGATAAAAAACTTTTTCCCCTATAGTAGACCAGGAATTCTTTGGTTCGAACAAGCAGCACACCTCCAGTCAATTTCTGCAGTCAATATCAGTATGAATGTTCAAACAAGCACGAGTACTTCAAGCACAAGATAACCAGCTCCCAAATTATTACAAAGAACTCGAGTTGCACAACTATAAAGCAGTCATGACTTCCACAGAGTACCTTGAGATCTTCAGCCATTCTTTCGCTAGTAGTTATCTGTACACCACGTTTAAGAGCGATCTTCGCTATTAAGCTTTTCTCCCACAGTTTAGCGATGGCAGCAGCCAAGCCCTGTAGCTGCCTGCTTTTCCCTACAAGTGCATAACAAATTCAAATCCATGCAAAATCTTATAAATCAAAGAGAGTTGTGGTCATGAAGAGAGTCAATAGGCATACCTAGGGCAAAGTGGGGAGGGATAACCCTGGCCAACCTTCGTAATGATGTTGCATCATTCTGGCTCAGGGTAGGTTTTACTCCATAGGGAAGCAGCCGGAATGGGGGCTGGAAGCCAGGAACAACGCCAGGAAGCAGATCTGCATCAACAGGTAATGGCTCGTACCCTTGCCAATCCATGTATCTGGGTCCAAGACCATCCAACAGCTTATCGATCTCATCTTCATAATGTACTACTTCAGAATGTGATTTTATTTGTTTCTTCTCTATGGCCGTAGAAGAACCTTCACCGGCACTATTTTCTGAATCCAAGATGGGGTCGCGTATTTCCTGAACAGTTGTAGGGCCTCCAAACGTATTGATACTATCAGCGGGTACGGAGCTCTTAGCTATTTCATTTCTTCTGAATATCTTTTTATTCTGATGAAATGAAGGAACCTCATAACTCACACCTCTGTACAAACCTATGGATGTTCCAGACCTCCAAACCACCAGTCCACCAGTTTTTTTCTGAATGTAATCGGACAAATGAAAAACCAAATGAGACATACAGAAACCAATACTGAGTCGGAAATCTCTGAACCTATTGTCTTCACTTTGACAATTCAATTTTCTGTTCACATATACAACAGTTCTAATCTCTCAATATTTTGTCTGCAAAAATCCCTTGCTTTTTATATCCAAATAAACAAAAGAAAATCTGTCGGTCCAATTGTAAAGCAGAGATCAACAGCTCAGAGACTGATCTCATTTCAGCCGATACATGAAAGGGCTAGCCTATTAGTGGATGTAAATCCTCATGCTGTAGGTAACTTGCTTCTTTAGTTATAATTAACTAAATCCGAGGTACTACAATGACTCTTTATGGCAACCAAAAGTGTTCTCAGTCATTACAAGGTCATCGTCTCAGTGGCAACAGTATCCAAACTGCGCATCAGCAGATAAAAAAGAGGACCAGAAGAGTTTTCAGGAGACGAACCTCTAATATCTCATGCACCTTCTTCATGTTAAGAGCGGGTGCTCCGTCGACCTTCACCCTGACAATCTCCGAGGACTTCCACTTATCTCGAATAGTACTCACCACCTCCTCGGTAATCCCAGCACCTTTGATTTTAACTCTGCTCTTGGTCTGATAAGTCAAGTTCCTCAGCCTCTTCAGCTCGGAATCAGGCAATGTCAGCTCGGCCAAGAAAGTCCTACTCTTGCTCCTCGCAGTCCACTTCCCCTCCTGCTCCTCCTCCTCCTTCGGCTTCTCCCAAGGGAACCTCACCTCCCTATCATTCTCAAACAAAGTCTCCACCCCCAAACGCGAATCCTTCAAAAACCCACCTCGCGAATTCGGCAACATCCCATCTTCCTCCACATAGAAAATATCCTCCACACTCCCTTTGTCCACAACTCTAGCCAATCCTCCCCCACCCCTCTCATCCCCATCTCCCTCAACAACATACCCGGAATTTCGAAGCTTCTCCACTATCCTCTCCATTGTCCTACCCCTCCCATCACCATCCTCATCATCATCATAACCCAAAACCGCCCGCGGTGGCTTCGGGCGGCTATCCTTAACGGGTTTGTTCCACACAGGGAACCAATCAGAAGTAGCTAAAGTTGAGTCCTTTCTATCATTTCCACAACTGGGTTTCCCACGGCCAAGATAACGAGACTTCCTAAGCGGGTTGTTGGATGATGAAGAATAACTACTGTACCTGAACAAGTGAAGACGGTTGAAGTGGAATTTGGACAAGGGTCCGTGTAAGGAGTCCAAGTAAAGCTGCCAACTTGATACTAATGCCATTGGAGGAGGAACCTCGAGCTCATGGAGCAGAGAGAAGCTGAGAATTTGGATATATGTCAAGTGGTGGAGTGTTTGGGATTTGATAGGGGGCTTTATGGGTTTTTATATGGGCAAATTAACTTCAGATTCTTGATCTTTACCAAAATCTCCGATTGGATCCCTATTGTTACATAAATGATTAATCCGTTCCTATTTTATTCAAAAATGTTTGTCTCGAGTCCCCACCGACCAAATTGAACTTTTTTATTTATTTTTTATCATGTGAAATGACTATTTTACTCTTCGCAAAACGACAAAAATATGATTTTATATTTTAGAAGTGGACTGGATTATCTCTCTCTGTTACTTTTCTATTTGGGCTAAAACAATGTATGTCATGTCATGGTCACTAAACTATTTTCTAGTTTAGTTTCATGATGGTCATTAACATTTTTCCCCTAATATATTGACGACTTTTGTATCCATAAATTTCGAATCGAGTATAACAATTGAATGTGACAAAGTTCTTATAACAAAAGGTTAACGACACACATAGTCAATGATGGTTTTATAAATCTTAACACATTGTCAATAATTTTTTTTTGTCATTTTACTATTACTTATCTATTTTGAGTGACTTTAGTATAGTCAAGAATGTAGATTAACTCAATTTTGTATGGGTACTATATGTAATTTTGTTGTAACTTATCACGTTAGATATCTGAATTTGTATAAAGAAATTGCAATTTCAGATAAGATATGTTTTTCTCATATTCAACTATCTCTAGAGAAAATTGTCACAACCCAATAGAAAAAAAAACTAGGTCATGCATCTGAGATGTTTTGGAAATTCTCCAATTTTGAAATTTATGTTTTTTAACTTATAGGAAAGCATTTGAAATTGTAGCATCACACAAAACCGGCCTTGTAAGAAATTATCACACAAAGCCCATTGTTTATATGACGTCAACTCCAACATCGAATACCAAAGATATGGAAAATATAGGAACACGATTCTCTCAACTGAAAAATCCATTTTCACCTCCCTTAAACTCCACTTCCTCTTCTTCTCCGGCCAATTCCCTTTAAACACACCCATCGCCGCATCGAACCCAGGTTCTCTCTCCCTCTCTCTTTATCTGTAAAGATTAGATCTTGGAGCTATTAGATGAGAAAAGGGTTGTGTTTTAGGTGAATTTAGATGCTTGTAGTCTCCAAGATACCCTTTTTCACTTCAGTTTCCAATACCCAGATGGAATTAGCTTCAGACAGCTTCACTTTATTACTATGATTTTGTTGGCGTCCATATATAGAGCATATAGGCTACGTTCCATACTTTTGGGTGGTGGTCGTTTATGTTTCTTGTATGTTGCAAAGTTGTTGTCTTTATTCCAATTAGAATCTGTCGTAAGAGACTTGGATTTCTTAAAGCAAATCTCGGAGTTCGAATCTCAAATACCCACCCCTACATAGGGTCCGATGATGCCCTACTCTGGATTGTAGAAGATTACAGCTGCAGTGTAGGAAGTCAATCGAGCATTTATGTTTAGTTATGTTTAGGACTCTGGAGTCTGGTAAGTGGTAGAGTAGAATCATGATATTTGTGTCAATTAGCGAATTTCGCTTACTCATGCTTCTGCTAATGTCGAATCAAGATTGTTCCTTTGGAAGTTTTCTCGCAGAGGACTAATGTCCCGGATATTGTTTTAAGACATATGTTAAATTTGCTTCTTTGATTTGAAGTGGGTTGGTAAGATATATGGTCATTGGCATTATGTAACATTTCTGATCACCCTGGAGAGGTTTCGGGTGTTTGCTGAGATTTCGTTCTTGGTCTGTTTTCAATGCCAGGTACCTGACATGTTTTCTGAAGTGAAGATAGTAAGGGAGGTCACATTTACTGTTCAGGATGTAAAGAGAGATGGGCCGGTTACTCGTGCATTTATTGCTTCCCGTATTATGAAGAATTTACTCCACGAAAAGGCCAGTAAATTTCATGGGTACTTCTTGGCAGTGACGAAA
>SOPF01017860.1:0-25299 GCA_012979155.1 Hypericum perforatum
CGCCGCACGGGCGGTGGTAGTCCAGGTGAAACAAAGCTGCCAACGATGAAGCGAGTGACAATGTTGCAACCTCGGAGAAGTTCCAGGAAACTGGGCCTTGGTCTTCCCTTGAACCCAACGGCTGCCTTTTTGTCTCTTTTTCTCCTCCTGGTCAAAACTGTCGTGATGTCCATTGCGACGTCGCGTAATAGTCTTACCGGCACCATCCATAAACTATAATGGACGCTTATTAATATTCTTTACTTCTTCTGGATAGGCGATTAATTAATTATTTTGATAGATGTTTCCGAGGACTAAAGTCCGGAATATCTTTGAACTAACCACGCCACATGCGAAAAATTCCCGCAAAAGAAGAAGACTGGCACGTTCCTTAAAAAGAGAATTTTGGTATAAACCAAAAAGTTTATTGGGCGGTGAATTTCACGATATTCATTATCATTCCTTTTGACATTATAATTACATGCGTTGTATTATAAACTATCGTTCGGAGCTTATCCATTTTCTGGAAGGTATTCAAGAAAATAAAGTTCACGACGCTGATTTAGCTTGTGAAATCCGAATGAGCACCAAAAGATATTGCCCTTATTTTATATAAGTATTGCTCCGATAAACAGAAGTCCAATATGTGATGACGTGCTCTACCCTAATTCCTATCTACCAAACCTCTACCAAACCCACCATAGCTTTCATCATTACAAGTGACTAATTGTAATGAATCGTTTGCTCGAATAGATTAAACAAATTAATTAACATGGAATAACTTTGATAATTTAGTAAGTAAATCTCTTGTTATTGAGATTATCAAATTATTAATTATTATTAGCTTTGTTAAAATTTTCAGATCCAACTCAAAAAGTTAAGACAATTAGTTCATGAATTTTTTACACTTATAAATTTATCCTCACTCAAAATAATGTGAGACATTTAACGCGCTCCCTCTAACGATACTCAAATCGGATCAAAGATTACACTTTGATTCCATCAAAGTGCCAGAAATGGGATCGTATGAATTTAACAGTGGACACACGATCAATTCGCTCTATTGCAATGTTAGAATACTTTATATCAAATCCAAAATTTTAAAATAATGTGTTTAAAATTTTGTCATACTTATAAATTTGTCCCCTACTTTTATTCTAAGCAAAGTAAACCAAATATATTTTAAGAGGTATTTTAAAGTTTTGGTGACATTGACTTATTATCACAATTTTGATAGAAAATCTCTTTTTTCCCCTGTAGCCATGCATCGACACATAAAATTTGGTATAACGGGCAGCCCCAGCGAGAGACACGACGGGCTAATAGCTCCCAAGAGTGCGGGAGGACCGAGGATGTGTACCACGTCTACGGACACTTAAGGGCCCACGATTTCCTCCGTGGCCCAAAGTAGGACAAAACTGTCCTCCAGGATTTATTAACTTGGGCCTTGCCACAAGGCCCACACGTGTACCTCATCCGATTGCGAACGAATGGCAGCGATCGTTCTTAATCAATAGCCAGCCACAAAGTTTTTGATATATTAATAATATTATTGTTATTATTTTCGAGTAGATAAGTAAATTGCATGTGTCGTTGTCTTTTTTGGCATACCAGGTTGGAAAATTTGACTAATGTTGATCAAATGTCCAAACTAGTAACTGCTGATAATTAATTCGCAGAAGCTGACGTTTTAATGGAGCAGGACGCACGGACATGGGTTCTCTCTGTACTACTGAACAATCTTCGGATTCAATACTCCAATTTTATTATAGAATAAATTTAGTCAGGTTCGCTATATTGAAATGATCAATTTAAGAGTTTGTTGCTCATAAATCATAAATTTTCCTTTCATAATCAGAATTATTGGTACTTTAATAAAAATGGAATCGTAATAACATTATTTTTCAAAATATTTGGTCGGATTATTAGACGAACCGACTCGTGGACCTAAATCAATGTCCAGGGTCCACTAGCAGTAGCGGTCTAGCGGAGGATATCAGGGATAATACACTTATGACTTTGACGAAATGGCCTAGTTAAAACGCGAGAAATCTCACAACTTCCCTTTCCATCCAGTATTTTTATATGTACATCTATCGTGAATAACGAAAATTATTTTTTTTTGGTGCAAGAAAAGACTTTTGTTATGCTACCCTAGAATAATTTATGATCATTTTTTTGGTATTTTGTGACAATACTTAGTTCGATTTTTTATAAAACAGCAAATCTTCCCGTTGACCTAGCAATTTTATCATTTCTCCAAAACTAGCAAACACCAAAATCACCAATTTGTCTCCAAATATCCTCATGGATTTCTCTTCCCACCTACTTGCGATTTCCGGAGCCGTAGCTTTGCTCCTCCTCCTATGTCACAGATTCTTCAAAGCAAGAAACCAAAATCAGAAAAAGAAAATTCCTGAGGGCCTAGCACCCCCTGAGCCACCAGGTGCGTGGCCGATCATAGGCCACCTCCACTTGCTCGGCTCGCACAAGACACTAGCCCGAACATGGGCCGCCATGGCCGACCGCCATGGCCCCATCTTCTCGGTCTTGCTCGGTGGTCATCGAGCCTTCGTGGTCAACAACTCGAAGCTGATCAGAGAATGCTTGACCAAGAACGATCGAGTTTTGGCAGCCAGGCCAAAGTCGAGCCACGGGGAGTACTTCAGTTACAACTACTCGGCTTTCGGGTTCGCTTCGTATGGCCCTTGCTGGAGGGAGACAAGGAAGCTGACTGTCGTTCAGCTGCTTTCCGGCCACAGGTTGAAGTCACAGAGACAGGTTTTGGTCTCCGAGGTTGATAGTTTAGTTCAGGACTTGTATTTGTTGTCTTGTCAGGAAGGGAAAGTTGTGAACATGAGTGAGATGTTGGAAAGGTTCACACTCAACATCATCACTCGGATGATCGGCGGGAAGAGGTACTTCAGCAGCAGTGGGGAACACGAAGAGGAAGGCGAGAGGATCGAGAAGCTTATGAAGGATTTCATGTACGTTTCAGGAATGTTCGTCCCGTCGGATTTGATACCTTTCCTGGGCTGGATGGACTATTTTCCGGGGCCGTTGAGGACCATCAAGAAAATGGCGAGGGAGTTGGATTCGCTTATGGAAGGTTGGATTAAAGAGCACAAGTCGAAAAGGGCCGAAGGGGCGTCCGATCCAGTGGTGGAGGAGGAGGACTTCATCGATGTGATGCTCTCTGTCATGGATGATCATATGTTTGGGCACACTAGAGAGGACATCATCAAAGGAACAGCCTTGGTATGTTCTTTCTTACAAATTATTCAAGTTTTTGTTGATGATGGATTGGGAGCGTAATTGATTCCAAATAATTACACATCCATGTGAACTTTATTCGATATTAGGAGATGATACAAGAACAGGGGAGTTGACCGTTGAGTAGTTGTTTAACATAGCATCCAAACAGTCATTCAAATGACTAATTGATTTTCGAACCAGTTAGCATCAACAACAAAAATCCAATACTTTTTTCTCTTGCAAGCCTGATGAAGTTCTCATATCTCTGTTTCAGACACTTATCATAGCCGGAGCAGACACGACCGCGATCTCTCTAATCTGGATCATCTCCAACATGCTGAACAACCGATCCGCAATGGAAGCCGCGCAGCAAGAGCTAGACCTCAAAATCGGCAAGGAAAGAACGGTACAGGACACGGACATCGACAACCTGACATACATCCAAGCCATAGTCAAAGAGACTCTGCGCCTGTACCCTCCAGGCCCGGTCGCGGTTCCTCACGAGGCAATGGAGGACTGTTCCATCGGCGGATACCACATCCCGAGGGGCTCCCGCCTGTTCCTGAACCTGTGGAAGCTGCACCGTGACCCGGACACATGGAAAGATCCTGACGAGTTTCTTCCTGCGAGGTTCTTGTCGGACAAGGCCGATGTTGACCTTTTGGGGAAGCAGTTCGAGCTGATCCCGTTCGGGTCGGGCAGGAGGTCGTGCCCTGGAATGGCATTGGCATTGCAAGTTCTGCACCTGGCTATTGCCAGGCTGCTTCAGGGGTTTGAATTTGACACACCAGATGGTCAGTCTGTGGATATGAGTGAGGGTTTGGGGATCACTCTGCCTAAGGTCACTCCCTTGAAAGTTCGTATCCGGCCTCGCTTAAGTCCTCCAATTTACAATTGTTAGAGTCAATTATGTCATGATTTTAAATTGTATTTGTCTCAAATCTATATAGGTTGAAAAAGAAAGTTATAACTGTGTAAGTTTCTTTTTTGGAAGTTGTGTGTAAAAATTTGTTTGGAAGATGTAGGCGAGTATTTGACCCAGTTGGCGTAGGCTCATGGATTGGGCCTCTAAATGTCCCAAGTTCTAATAAGGTTTTTCGTCTTCTCAAGCTCATTATAAATTGGATGTGCGAATTCATCTTCATGGGTCTATTTTCATTACAAATTTATAATCATACAATTTTTTATTATCTTAAAGATAACTTTTTAACACCATGACACTATCAAAGCTTGAGCTACCTCATAAATAATTATGATTATGATTCTCTGTGTCAGTTGGATTATAAGTCGCTTGGCATAATCCTACAATTTCAACAGTCAAATACACAAATTGGTATACAAGAGTTCAAATTAAATTGTGGCACCGTATAAATTATACACTCCAAAATTCATAATATATGAAAAATACTAGATTGACCGGCAGTTTGTTTTTACCAAAAATTAAAAACACGGGCATCGTCCTTGTCAAAAATAAAATAGACCTTAAACAACGTTAAATTTTTAGCATCAATGTAATCCAACGTTTACCTCCACATCGGACGAAGTGACGCGGCACCTGATGGAAAAATTAGTACGTCTTTTTCTTCTATTTTGTTGACCAAATACCCACACGTCATTTACTTTCTTTGTCGCAGTCAACGTATTGTTGCCTGTTGGTTTACTCGTGAGGTGTACAATAACACGGCCCGTTACTCGTCAAAACAAAGTTAAGCGTCCTAATAATTTTTCAACAAAGATTCAAAACAAATATCTTATTGAATATGAAAATATTGCCGTAAAATTGAATATCTCTTGCCATACTAATTTTTACATTTTTTTTGCGGAAAAATGTCGTTTTTACCTTGAAAGTTCAACTTTTTTTCATAAATTGAAATTTTAAAGTTTTACCAAATTAATGTTGCCTCCTTAATTCTCCAACAAGATTTTTTTTATCCGCCAAATCCAATTTAGATATCCATATCAAGGAAAAATCGAATCAAATAAAGGAATCCAATTCAGACAGGCCCCTTCCAAAACGGGTCCTTAATTTGGAAACACATTAAATGCCACCTCAGACTACCAAATATAGCTGCATGAACCCTCCGTTTCTTTCCAAAAACAAAACGGCTACTTCTTCATTCCAATCCTACTTTCTTCTTTCTACTTCTTCATCTCTCAATAGGGTCATATTATGGGGAGGAAGAGGAGCTCGCCGGTGAACGTGCTTTTCGGATGGGTTCGGAGGCAGTCGGTGAAGGTGAAGATCGCGCTGGGGGTGACCTTGGCCCTATGCGCCGTCGTGGCCTTGAAGTTGTCGATCAGCAACTACAACCACTTCTTTGTCGCTTCCGAGAGCGTCCACGCCGTCGGGATTATGGTCCTCATATATAAGCTCGCCACCCAGAAGACTTGCTCCGGTTAGTACATTCATTTGCTACTCATACGAAAAATCTCGACCGAGAGTGTTCGATTCTGAATGTTAAGAGTTTGTGCGTGTATTAGAACGTTCTTTGATTATGTTCAATTCGAGGGAGATCCATCTGATCTGACAGTACTCGATTCTGAATGTTATCTGATTGAAATTTCATGTGAATTCGCGTTGTATAACTCGGATGGTGTTGCCAATCTGCAGGTCTGTCCCTCAGGACTCAAGAGCTCACTTGTTTGTTCTTAGCCGTAAGGTTGATCTGTAGTGGCCTCATCGAGACGAACATCCACACCGTGTTGGATTTCACCACTCTGTTCACAACAGCTTGGGTCGTGTACATGATCCGGATCAAGTTGAAGTCTACCTACATCAAGGAGCTCGACAACATGCCCTGGTACTATCTGGTCAGTAGATACCCGCCATCCGAACTTAAATTGATCTTTGCGATAAGTTATCGGCAATAGTTTATATTCGGATCAGCCTATCGAAATAAGCGTGCTGATTTTTTCCACAATAGGTGATCCCGTGTACGGTGCTCGCCGTGCTGATTCATCCTCCCACACGTATGGGCCACATTGTCGGAATTATGTGGGCGTTTTGCATCTACCTAGAATCTGTGTCAGTTCTGCCTCAACTGCGACTCATGCAGAATGCAAAGGTTTCGTGGAAATTATTCGTATTGATCGTTTTGTTTGGTTCATTCAACAAATACCTATATTATCTGTTCTTATTGCCTTCAGATGATCGAACCATTCACTGCCCATTACGTATTTGCTCTTGGTGTGGCAAGATTCTTCTCCTGTGCTCACTGGATCATACAGGTTACTGCAATTTATGATCTGAACTTTCAAACTCTTCAGTACTTCCTTCTTGTGTATGGTTCAAACGGATCTCGAGTGCTACTTATAGATGGGATCATTGGAATGATTGCAAAGTTCATCATTCCGTACTGGTCCGAATACACGAAACGGGACAGTTTTCTGTTCTTAACTGCATTATATCGCAATCCGGATAAACTAGTATCAACTGTTGCTAAGTATACTAGAGGTTACCACTTGAATATGAACCTTCAATCGTTTGAATGCTACAATTACATGGATCAAAGAGTCAAAGACATCTCTTTTCTTCTTTGTGGCCTTTGGCGATGCTTGTGATTGAGTACGATTAGTCTTGACACTAATGCTCGGAACTATCTTATCCTGCCGCAATTTTTTTTTCTATTGGGTTTTACCGTGTTAGTGTTTTAACAGGGTCTGCAATTGCAAAGAACTATGCAATGTAATATGTAAATATTGTTTATGACTAATAAAAATTTTACATATTAAAAAAAATAGTTCCGACACTGAGTTTGCTTTGGACATATTGCAGGTGTATGAAACACGAGGCAAATACCTGTTTCTCACTGGAAATTTTTTCCTGTGGTTCCCTGCTGTTCTATTAGCTGAAACTGTTCAGACATTCATCCTAGCCGACTTCTGCTGGTATTACGTCAAGAGGTCAGTTCTTTATTGTACTGCGTTCTTTGCTTTCTACCAATGTTTATTAAAAATGACAAGAGATGACCAAATTTTCTCTGGACCAACAGTCAGGCCAAATTTATCTAATAATAAATATTCTATTAATAGTTATACTCAGTATGAAAATATCAAATAATTTAAATATCCTCTACTTGTATTGCAAAATTCATCATACTTTTGAAAATTCTAATCAAATTACTATTAGTTTATAAAAACACAAAAGATAGTTTCTTTGTAAACCTACTAGTCCTAACCGATATCCTGATTTTTAAAACAATGTTTGCTACCATTACGCCCTTAATATGGATAAATAATATTTGCTTAGTTTATTTTGATAACGGCTACAGTGTTATGGACGGGAAGCTGATCGTAAAGATGCCAGTTTAAGAATATTTAGCGGTGCATGTGAACTAGGAAGTGACAAGTTTAATGTGAAGACCAACTGAAGACCAGTTCAAGGTTATTGTTATGGCGCAATTGACGACCAGGTTTTCAAATTATTGCAAGAACCTATTTCTGTTGGCTAATGTTTGAAGCTCGAACAAATTAAAGGTTAATCTAAGACACTTGAGCAACTCTGAAGTAGGTTTGGACACATCCTTCTAATTGGCGCCGAGTTGAGTACTTTAAACTATACTTATATCTGAGTACATGCTTTTATTTGTGTTCGAATTGGATTTGACTTTGTTGTCGACTAGCACCATGTTAGATTTTTTTGGTGTGAACTAGCACCATGTTAGATGGCGTAAAATATATGTTGGTAAAAATTAATTTTCAGAAATGAGAATCCCAGAAGCTATAACTTGAGAGTAATTTGAGAATACATTCAGCTAAAAAAAGGTATTGGTACTAGGGTCAACCTCTTTTCTTTGTTTTGAACACATACTTTGCTATCCAATTGAGTTATTCGAAATTAAGTGGAATTTAGACATATATTTTGAATTGGCTTGAGACTTTTCTGTCGACCAGATGCTCTACAAGATTTCATATTAATACATCTAGTTTTCCAGTGATTCAAGGAATAACATGGAAAGTAAACTTGTTGATTACTTTATGTATTTGACCTCGTATGTGAGAAGTAAGGCCATCACATGTGCTTTCAAACTGAAGCTTCGAGTGCCAAGTATCTCTTACAAAAGCTAGCCAGTGAGTTTTTAATTAATGTTAAATAATTACTAAAAAAAGTTATTATCCATAAAAATTATCAAATTTGAATTAGTCACTCAAATCAATTAAATATTAGATGGAATATGAAAAATTGATACTTCAGAGATTAATATTTAGCCTTAATCAAAATAAGATAAGTAGACCATGTCCACTTTCTCTTTCACTTACATTAATATACGTGACTGATTAAATAACAAATTTAGTAAAACTTGGTATCATGCATAACCAAAGCGAGGTACGACTTCTTTTACGATAAATTACCTTCAGGCTTTTGGAGTTTGACGAAAGTAACAATGGGATCCTTATTTTTTTTTTTTTTTTAAAGATCCTACTTCTGTCCTCTAAATTTGGTGAAATAGAATTACGAAATTTCACATGAAAATATAAAACTACTCCTCGCTCAAAAAATCATTAATTTCTTCTCTCTCTCCTCCATGGAAGACATATAAAAGTCCTTCTTCAACTCAACACCCAGATTCAATGAGCTAAGGTTAACAAACTAGATCGAGTGAGCTTCGATGGATTTTATACATATCTTTCTCATCTAAATATAAATTCAAATATAGATATATTCATATAACGTTATATAACATAAAATATATGTTGTAGAGTTTCTTTGTCTTTACATGTGCACAGAATTGCAACATTCTTATTAGTGTAACATGTCTAATCTCACATAACCACAACACCATCCTATATCTTGATTTGGATATTAGTTGTTGCGACAATCTTACAAGCATAACTATCATCCGTCGTCATTATATGTGAATCAACGAACTTGTATGCATTGAACCACCTTCTTTTGGACGTCATGTGAAATGAACAAGCACTATCAAAAATTCAAGAATTTGAACACTTTAGACCTGTCAAAATAAAAAGATAATCACCATCCAACCAGCACATATATAAGGCTATGAATATTCGATCCTCCCTTACGGTCGTGAGGTCTTTTTGAACAATTCTTCTTTACGTGGTTTTTTTCTACACTCAAAATAATTTCTCGTAAACCTCTTTGACTCCAACATGGATCCTCTTTCATTTTTTTCTCCTCGATCAATATGGGTACCCCTTATTACTAGCATTTTCTATTTCATCTCTAGTTTCTCTCTTTTGATGAAACCTTAAAAGAGCAATTGTGATATCCTCAAACTTTAAGGATTTTTTCCCATGTTAAAGTTGTAACCAAATTCTCTTAGGAACTTGGTAAGGAATTCAAGAGTAATAATATTTTATCTTTCTCTTTGAACTTGACATTTACATTCTCAAGTCACTCACAAGCTGACTAAAACTATTTATATGTCAACTCCAAGTTGATCCCTCCTTCAGTTTGAACTCGTACAGTCAGTGCTTAAGATAAAACTTGTTCGACAAAGACTTAGACATATACCTTGTCTCTAATTTCTTTCATACCTTAGTCAGTGACTCCTCATCTATCATGTGATACGTAACATCATTCACCAAGCAAATGTAAATCATCATCATCGCCTTGGTTCCATCACCTTTCACTCTTTGTCCTCCATCTTCTTGGGCTTTTTTTTCAAGAGCACAATGATCATCTCTTATTACATGAGAAAATCATTAATATTCCTTTGCTATAACCCAAATTTGATAAATCATCAAACTTTATAAGAGCACATCTAGTGTCACCCAATGTCTCCTACCAAAAGCTCTGATACTATTTATTAAGAAATTTACTAACTTGAAAACAAAATGACATAAAGAATATAAATATAAGATATAATATGGATTGGCCAAAAGTCTAGGTACACGGTAAAAAAGGAGAACTTTTATTTATGAATGCGAGTCACAAAGCCTTATACAATCCTAGTTAACATTTCTTTATATAATACACAATACTTATAATCTAAAAAAATCTATCTAAGGCAAATTAAATGTTTAAAACAAGAGTTAGAACTAAACCAAAAAAGTTATTTGTAAGGGCCTTGCTGCAGCCAACAAGTTGGTACCTACCAACCCAAACTCTTGTATCTCTCCTATGTGCATAAGGGGGTTAGTGTACACCAACTTTACCCAAATTTCATGACACATTCAATAGTAAGATTGACGATACAGATGATATCCAAATCAAGATATGGAATGGTATCATAATAAAGTTGTATATGGTTAGGCAAAGTTAGAAAGGAATTTAATCTTATTAGTATCTTTAGATTATAACAAATATGGCAATCAGGTTATAAGCAATCTAATCAATGTGGAGAAAAATTTTATGAAAATGATAAAGGTCAAAAGAAATGCTAGAAATACTTACAAGTTTAGTGGAGATATTATTATAGATAGAGTCACATCCTTATGTTTTGGTGGACAGAAAAAGAGATGATGTCATATGAGGTTGATTTCTATGAGGAAGCAAAGGATTGGCATAAACGGTTTGAGTATGACTGAGATTTATGAAGATATAGATAGCAAGCTATAGTTATTTTATAGAGGCATGATTGATGAAGAGTCATAGTTATCTTAGAGAAGTTTTGTTAGTTGGCCTCACTATGATTGTCTAAAAAGACATACATGTCGAAGGTGTTGCATATGTTTGGTATTGGATATGCAAAGCCATTAGTGATATCACAAAAAAATTGGGTATCTCACTCAAGACTAAACAATAAAGTTGAAGTATGCTAAGAGCTCTACTAGGTGGACCAAATAATATAGAGCATGTTTATTGGCTTCAAGGTTACTTCTATAAGTGAACTTTCTAGTTCTAGTTCAATAGAGTTAGGAGAAAATAAGCTAAGCAAGCTCAAAAATTTGAGCTTGGGAGCTAGCTCCAAGTGATTAAATCAAAGGATGAGAGAAAGTTTAGATGGTCTTATTGATGGTAGTTTATCTATCATTTATGGTAGTCAATCGAGGTCATTCAAATTTACAAGTTTTCATAGTTTTTCATGAAGTGGTACTTTGTTAAGGCAAAGCTTGTTAAAGTTTAAGTAAAACTTTATAGTTCTTCTATGTGATGATTTATTGTTAAGATAGAAATTATTAAGAAAGTGGCATGAAGTCAAAAAATAAAAAGTAGCCCCATGGTGACCACTAGGTTTAAGGTAGATTGATAGGCTAATGCATGCCGTACAATTTACACCTAAAGCTAATGTCTGCCATACATCTAGTTGGGACCCGTTGGGTGTCACTATGATGATTTTTTCAAAACTTGTTTTGAACTCTTAATTGACCTAGATAGGTTTTCTTAAACTCAAGTATTGTCTATTATATAATAATACATTACATAGGGTTGTTTATGGCTTTATGATTTGGATCCATCAATAAACATTTTACTTTCTTCCTGTTGACGTAGCCATTATATCAAACCATATTATATTTAGTATCCATAATTTTATGCAATCTTATTCTTGAATTGGTGAATTCCTAACACTTATGTAGGATTTTTTTACATTGTTTTAATAGTTTTTAGATTTTTGAAAAAAAATCCAATATGTATATTTTATGTATTTTTTAGAATGACATGTTCTTCATGTGATACCGATCCATATGGATTTTTTTACTATGGTCTCATGATTTTTTGTACGATTCAAAAAAAATTTAGCACCTAATCTAACATTAGATTGAGAGGTTCATATGTGTTACCTCAAAAATGATATGTTCTATTTGAAATACTAAATTGATTTGATTGATATTAAACATATCAATAAAATGAACCATCTTTCTTTGCACACATCTTGAGAGTAATTCAAGGTTACACGCATTGAAGGTAAGATTATGATAGGTGACCTCTTAAAAAATTAAGTTGCATGCGAGTAAAGGAAAAATACACGAGAAAAGATTCATGTGGGTCTCTGAAGATAGTCATTTTTTATTGGGCATTATAAAGTAGTATTATAGCAAAATTCAACTGTTCAAGGATTGAATACACCTAACTACGATAAATTATGGAACTGTTTGTATTTGTCATGATGAGAATGTCAAGTATTTGAGGATGAGTAAATGTGACACACACAAAAATGATATGTTATGTCTAAAATATTTAAGTGGTTGATTCATAATATCTATATCAATAAGGTACACCTACTTTTTTGACATACATATTGAGAGAACTCTAATGTTAAATGTATTTGACTAAGAGTAGGATCATGAAAATTTCTTGGATATATGCTAATGATAATAAAAAATACTAACAAAAAATTATGTTAACTTGTGGATATATTCAGTTGGATCACATTACAATATTCATTAGGATACTATATTGACATTGTATAAAATTTGTTATTTTAAGAAATCTTTATTGAATTGCTATTATTAATAGATGTGAATATTTGTATAAAATGAAATATCTCTCTTATTTGTACTCTGAATAGGGGTGTGCAAATGGATTAAAGTTCCAAAATTCTATAAAAAATTTAATATTCAGGATTTTGAGATCAGAATTTTTAAGATCGTATTATTATTTGACAAGGTTTTTTTGAAAATTTAAGAAATTTTAGTGTTTGATAGTAATTCAGAATTTACTATAATTTTATCAAAATATATCATACCGAATATTAATTTTTCAAATTATACCAACTCAGCTTCACGACCTCCCTCCCTCATTTAACCTTTCCTTCTTCCTCCACCCTCCCAAACTTCAATACTCTCTCTCTCTCTCTCTCTTCAACTCTTCCCCATTTATCCTCTTTCCCTTGCCTCCATACTTCCACGTAGGCTCCCCTTCCCTCTAATCCTTCTTCCTTTCTCTCACGTCTCTATACCTCACTCCCCCCCTTCATACCTCTTTCCCTCCCCTCTGTTTTGGTCGTCCTCTCTGTCTACCCACCAATAACAACTTCCATTCCACTACCAAGAAATGTCTAACGTAAAATTTAGGGTTCATAGTTATAATTTAGGATTTAGGTTATTCAAATTGGGGACTTTTTCAACCTAATTAAAGTTTATAAAATCTAGATTTGTTTTACAACAATAATTTCAAAATTTTAGGATAACACCAAAATTTTATTTTTATATTTGATAAATACCAAAATTATTTTAATTTGGAATCGAGATGGATTTTTTTCTTATTTTAGTATTCATGATTTTTGAGATCGAGATATCCTAAATGCACAGTATTCATATAACCAGATTAGTTTATGTGACAATTCCTAAATATTAAGAGACGTCAAGGAAAAAGAAATTGTTGGAGTTTTGCAAATTCAATTTTCATTAACTTAGAAATGGTTTAAAGGAGAGTTAATAGAAGGCTTATGTTGCCATGTGATATTTTTTTTAGATTATAATTTTAATATGAATGTAACGTATATTTACTACATGTGGAATTTTCTCGTAGTGGATATAGAAGCCTTATTAAAAATTTTATGTACTAATACTTTTAGTAATGCTATGTTAGAGAAAAAATATACCCGAGATTACTGCCAAAGTTAATTCCAATGCCTTCACTCGTGCCTTTGGGGACTTCTATTATAATTTTTCCAAGTTATTCATATTCTACACCTCTGCTTCTCTAAATATCATTTGCAACCATGATCTTTTCTAGATATCTTATGTCAGTTGCATGCATGCTTAAATCTGGGCATAAATGCATGACCTGCCTTCCTTGCATAACCATAGTGTTTCTCCTCAATGGCTCTTGTAAGTAAAGTATTTTGTGTACGTAAGGATTTTTGTGCATGTAAAGACTATAGTGTCAAACTCATGTCTAATCTTCTTGGTTCTTCAAGGCTATTGCAAGAATGGATTCCTTCTCCATGTCCTTCACCAGTCATGCTACTCCATCAACGATGACTATTTGCATGCAAATTGGGTGAATCTGCAAACATATCTTCCTCATTATTTTCCAACTTTGATGTTTCTGTTGTAGCTCTCTAAGTCATCTTCTAGTCTTCTTAGCAATTTGTATAGTGATAGGTAAAAATTTGAAGACTCTCTAAAACTGACTTCATAAATATAATTCTTCTACTTTGTGACAAGAGATTTCCTTTTAGAAGTTTGTAAAATTCATTCTCCTAGCTTGAGAAAACAAAAATGTATCATCAGCATATTGTGAGATACATATTGGTAGCCAGTTCATAATTGGTAATTTGATACCCTATATCATTTATTGTCTTTTTGTCGATATAGTCAAGTTTCTCAAGCTCCCCACGACAATCAATAACATGTAAGGGGACAAAGGATTTTATGTCTTAGATCTATCTGCAAATTAAATTGCAGAGTAAATTATAATGGTGAATGTTGAATGTAATAACTTAAAGGTATTTGGTAATTCAACATCTACGAAAAGATGTTACGATGATTATAGCGCACATGGGAGCAGCTCAAAAAATTATAGTTCAATACACAGGCTTAGGGATAGCTACATATTAGTCCTCTAGTAGTGAATTATATAAATATAGAATATTACTTGTATCAATCATTATGAATCTTGTAATTAGTAACTGAAACACTTACCTATATCTTCTTCTTCCACCCTAATATTCTTTATATCTCTATTATTGTTCTTCTTTAAATATGTTACATATTGGTATTAGAGCCCCTAATTCTTGGCATAGCTTATGAAAAAAAGGAAAAGATAATGGATAATCAGATTTGAGCTTTAGAGAAGCGAGTGGAAAGTTAGGCAACTTTTGGAGGTGGCTTAAAAGACCTCTGATGAGGCAATGATGAGGCAATCATGACCAGGCTCAAGAAGCTAGAGATGGGACTTGATGAGAGGTATAGTTGCCTTGAGGAGTTAGTGGGTAGGATGGTGGCTTTATTTTGGGAGGGGGAAAGTGGGTGAAATCCCTTCTCCCTACCTTACCTATACCCAATGTCTAGAGTTCCAGGTGTTGGTCATGCATAGGCTTAAATAACCATAACTCACCAGGTGAAGTAGGAAAGGTTCAAGGGTTAGAGGATAGTCCCTAGGTCACCAAGAAAAAATCTAAGAATGTTTCCAATGATAAGGAGGATGAAGAAGTATTTTGGTTGACCTAACAAGCACTACCCCTTTAATAGTCACTAGAGTGGACGTACAAATCCTCAGGCCTAGTGGGCACTAGCTTCCTAGTAATCGTAGATAGGTGCTTGCTTCAAAGTGTACCAGTGCCTAAGACCCAGTGGTCGCTGGACATCAAGCAGCCGTTGGCTATCGCCAAATTATTTTTTTTAATCAAAACTCTTTCTGATATATCTTGGTTTGGTTATATATAGATCATTGGCACTAGGGTTAAGGGAGGAATTTACTATAGTTTTTGGAGACTCTTAGAAATTATTCAAAGAAAAAATTCTAGTTAATTTTGCTTGGGTTTAAAGGCTTGATCATCACGACTAAGTTTTTTTATCTCTCTTTTATTCATTGTTGTTATGTCTTTTAACAAATATGCATAGTGAGTGATTCTTATGAGTATGACGTCCATATTATGTCATTGATTATTTGTTTTGGGTTATGATTTAAATATTATGTGCAATAATTGTTAATTGGTATTTTTAATGCTTAGCCTAGTGTGATCATCTAGATTATGATTATAATTGATGAGGGTAGACTAAGAGGCACTCAAGTTAATGGAGAATCAATTAGCATATTTTTGGGTATTAATGAGACATCTTGAAAATCTTAATAATAATTCATTAGGAGAAATTATTATAATGGAGATTAGTTTAGTTTTAAGTCTTGTTGATGAAAAAAATAATTAATTAGTAACTTGGATTTTTCCTATCTTGGTTTTGTCAACCTAATGAGCAAAAGCATTAGGTAGATGTATTAGAATATTCTAAGTATTAGTTAAGATTTCGTAAGAACCATAGTCTTGATATAAGTAGTCAATCCGTTAGAATATCATGATGATTTAAACATTATTGATAATAATTTGTTTATTTACGTTATTGCTTTTGTTTATATTTGTTACAATCATAACCTCTTATAAAAATAATTGTTACTCTTACTACATAGATTAATTATTTGGATTTTTTTTTCAACCTTCAGTGAGGAACCTTACTTACTATTTTACTATTTAGTTGCATTAGATTATTTATTAATTGTTTTGTACATCACGAGGCAGTGAGTGTGAGGTTTAGAATTTGAAGGGGGGAATGTAACGAATAAACGTCATTTTGGTAATTCAACATCATGAAATGTTGTTATGCATGAGGGAAGCAAGCTTGGGAAATTATAGTTTAATACTCAGGCTTACGGGTAACTACATATTAGCCCTCTTGTAATCAATTGTATAACTATAGCAATAACACTTCTATTAATTATTGGGAATCTGTATCCATTACATATATATTCTTCTGCCTTCTTAGTATTATTTTTCTCTCTATTCTTGTTCTTCTTTAAATACGTTATCATTGTGAATTCTGTATCCAGTAAATGAAATAGTTTATATATCTTCTTCTTCTTCTATATTATTTTTCTTCTCTCTATTTTTTTTTTCTACTGCAAATACGATACATTGAATCAGAGCAAAAATAAGGTTTGCAAATAATAATTAAAATGTTGTTCACCTACCTACCTTTAAAATGGGAAACGATTTTAAACATTTTGACATATTTTCAAATTTTAAATATTAAATTTGAAATTTATTTAAATATTCATATTTGAAATTTATATAAATATTCATATTTATTTTGTCCTTCGAGTATTTGCTATTATATTGTAGAATTATCCTTTAATTGTGCGAACACTAATCAAAAGACTTATCCACTACTTCAATTTTCGATCCTGGTTTGCTATACAAATTCTATTCTTGTTAATTGCAGGTTACTTAAATATTTCTGAGAAGTGGCCGTCTAATAATGTGGAAACTATCACCATCGATAAAATTGGTCACGAAGAGTGCACCTTTACACCATTCAAATTAATTTTGGCTTATTTCATACCAAGCTATCTATTAGTCAAAACATGATCCCTTGATGATTTACATGTCAACCTCTAAATTATTATGCTTGACTATTAAAATTTTATTTTAAAGTAACAAAATCCGTAGACTTGAGAATAACATGTCTAGTTTTTACCTTGCGAATGTTGATTAGGATCAAACTGGGGAACATAGATATCCCAAAAAAATAGGGAACATAGATATGAACCATATGGCCACTATCTATGATTATGGGATATAAGTGAATTAATTAATTTATTAAAAAAAAATTTGGTCTAGCGACACAAAACTTAGAATAAGTAACATATTTAGTAATAATTTCTCTTGACATCTTAAAAGTTCGACACAATATCTTTTTTTATTGATACTACATAGACCATTATTTCATATATCTCTAAAAAAGATAATAAGACATGATCTATGGGTCACAATCTCCGCCGGGACCACCATAAGAAATTATCGCTCCGTTCGTCGGATCATAGTCCCAACGAAGTATACTATAACAATTTTCTTTGTCAACAAATGTTTGTGTCTTTGAATAATCGATATCATCGACATGATAATTTGCATCAACAGTTTGAATACTTCGAAAAATTGATGAAGTTTTACTGTCATGAGTAGCAAATGTTCCTGCTCCCATGGGTGGGCTAGGTCGTCCAATTTGAGTATGAGTTATTCCACCAAATGAAATATTAGTAGCTCCTTTATTCAATGTGGTAAATATTTCTTTTGGCCAGTAGCCAATCATTTCAACACCATATGCCAACCACCAATTTCCAGATACTTGATCCTATCAAAGTTGAATCAATATTAAAGAGTCAAATACGATGAAAATTATGCATCGTTCATCAAAAAAATACTCTCAATATAATCTACTAGCTAGTGCATACTATTAACGCAACAAGAAAATAATTCAAGAAAAGCACGTACATTTATAATATAATTGTCTAAGAAATTAGCTCTGGTTTCAAAGGACGTACGTTTTTGTATTATAAATAAATTAATTAAAAGTAAAGTAAAGTAAATTAATGAGCTTGATTTCTTTTGTCTAATTTATTTTATTTTGGTATTCGTGAAAGACTCATTTGAAATTAGATGAAATGAATACTCGACTGTATTCGTGAAAGATTCATTTGAAATAAAATGAGTTTCAAATCAGTTGCGGTATATTTTTCTCAAGAGTGCATAATTATTATTGTCAAAATAATGTATAAATATAAATTACTTTTTCAGCATAATTTACCTGAAAAATTGATAATTCAAATCCAAATTGTTGTTCTGGAGTAGATATATGTGCGAATGTTGAACCTAATGGAAAATATGGGTTTATTTGCACAAATCCTGGACATAATGTATTATAACAACCATTTTTGTCACCATTTCCCTGCACGAACAAGATATAATCATTTATCAAGTATATATAAATATAAAAACTTGAAAATGCATTAAAAAATGTGGATGAAAGAGTTATTTTTTACCATCCACGATCCTGTGAATCGAGCTTTGTTATCACCATAGAGTTCTGGAATTACCTAAAATAAGTTTACAGAGTTAATTGGGTTTTCTACAAGAGTATGCTGTATGTAATAATTAATGACATTATGATTTTTACCATCTTAAACTGTGTAAAAACTTATACTATGCAAAAAAAATATTGCACATGTTCACTAATAATAATAATTAGTTGATATTAGAGTTTTGCATGTTCACACAACTGATTTATGAAGGAATCATTCGAGAAGATAACCGCGACTAAACGGTTTAGTATTTTGCATACAAATAAAGTCATTTATCTTGTTACTGCAGTGAATTATCAATTTTAAATGAAATGCTAGAAACATAATCCTAAAGTATGAGTCTCAATATATTGAAGATACTTACCATCCATCCAGCACAAATTGTTTCAGTTGTATCTCGTTGATAGTTCCCAATCCAAATTACTCCTCCACTATATTGGTATGGTTCCACCGGTGGTTGATTTACTTGTATAATTGCACTTGCTCCGCGATAGTCGCTAGTAGCAACCAATGTAGCATACTATTTTCGTTGTTCAAAACACATGCGTGATTAGAGTTACTATTTTCAAAATGTAAGACAGTCACTTAGACAATGTTAACTGAATAAATAAAAATATCTGAATACTTTTAGATAACACCATTAAGTACGGAAAGGTTAATGTAAAGTTTTTTTTTATTATATAAAACTTTTATTACCAAATGAAAGGAAAATACAGAAGGAGGTGAGAAAAAAGTAAAGAAAATACAAATTCCAAGGCCTAACCGAAAACCATGAAGGTTATCGCTGCCATACTACGACTCGACACGAGCGAAACCACAAGGGTCAACACGGTCGATACAAACAAACTCGACAAGACACACGCCAACGCTAACCACGTTTCCGCCTCCCGTTCCTACCCGCATAGTCGTATCCCGGAGCAGGTCTCAATAGCATACCCCCCCTCTCGTCTTACGCGTGGGCGGAGTCGCCCAAGACCCACTATCGACCATCCATCCCAAAATATGACGGGGGTCAGAAAGATCATCCACTTAGACGATATCTATGTCAACTAAGTTAAATTATGTTATTATAATTAGTGTTAATATATAACTTTTTCAGAAGTACTAGTGAACTAAATTTAAGTTGCAACACCTCTTAAATTTAACAAAAACTACTTTTGAATGTCAATTAAAGTAGTAATCTAAAATGAAATTTTTATGACAATTTGTTATGCTCACTAAGCAATTTAAGTTTTTAGCGTTTAAGATTCACATTTGCTTTATATTGAATGTCAAAGAACATATCTTTTGTCAATCAAAGAATGGCAGTAATATTCATGATCCATTCGATTCTCTTCTCATTTTATATGAGTATTTTATTTTTCACGAGGACATCCATACTAAAATTGCTATAGGTTAATGCATTTAATATTAAAATTATTTTATTATATTTTACGATAAAAATAAGTGTATTTTGTTGAATATAAGTAATACCAATCAAATTAATCCACACATTAAAATTTCATTCCTCCTTAGATGTTCTACCTCTATATTGTGCCACACCAGACAATCCTAGAATCCGTAACTTTGATATCATCTAGGGTAAATTACCCTCAGGCCCCTGAGTTTTGTACGTTTTTGTGATAGGATCCCTATATAATTTGAATTAGATATAGGGCCCTGCTTTTAAATGAAATATTGGTAAGAGGTCCTTCGATGATGTCAGCAATCTTTTTTTAAAATTTTTATCATGAAAATGACCAAAATACCCTCAAGCCAAAAATTAAAAAAAGACATCTTCATCCTCATCGCATCACAGACCTTGTAACCACCCCCAAAAGTAAACGATTTCATAAGGTAAAAACAATTTCCAGTTTCTAATATTCCAGCCACAGCCCCTAGAGTAAATTTCCAAATCAATGCTGACCTCCAAACTCCGATTGACGCCTCTCCGGTCAATACCGCTGGTTGTCAGACAAAGCCTATGGCTGGGCGAGATTGATGGCAACCAAGGGTGTCTGATTTATCGTGCGTGACAGCCAGAATCAACGAATGATGGTGCTGCCCCGCGACCCAAATCAGCCCGACAACCCAATCGCCGACCTTGAGCATTCTGACCTACACCGCCTCGCCCACGGGGAAGCCCAAGGCCAGGCAATGTTATCGGTGGGTCCTAGACCCTGGATCTCCATGCATGTGGTGCCCGAAATTGTCGCGGTCACTAAAAGTCTCTACGGCAGACCACAACTGTAAAACCCAGTCCCGCTTACGAACGTCGTTCCAATTCGCGTGCTATACTGTCGAATAATTAGCGTACGATATCACCGGTGTCGGCGTTGGACATGTCGGTGTCTTTCAAATGGATGACCATCGGGCTGTCGGGATTTGAATTACGGTTCGGCATTTAATAATAACCCAGCTATTAAATAATAGCCGATTACATTCCCTTGGGTGAATTTTAAAATCATCTTCCGAAACCCAGTTTCTTTTGGCAGTTTACGAATTCTTCTTTCATAATCGTAGCTTGAAAACCCAGAATCAACGAATTCTTCTTCCAGAAGGCGAAGGCGGAAGAGACAAAGTAGATGGCGGAGGAGAGAAGAGAGACCGGATCGGGTACAGAGGAAGGGGATTTTTTGGGTTGGGATTGAATTTGAAGTTAGAAATGTTTTGGTGTTTTTCTGGGTTTGATGTTACTGTTGTTTGAAGATGAAGATGATCAATTTTTTAAAGGGTATAATGGTCATTTTCATGATAAAAATTTTAAAAAAAGATTGCTGACATCATCGAAGTACCTCTTACCAATATTTCATTTAATAGCGGGGGTCCTATATCTAATTCAAATTATACAGGGACCCTATCACAAAAACGTACAAAACTCAGGGGCCTGAGGGTAATTTACCCTATCATCTATAATGCCTCATGATCTCATTAACTATATTCATAGATCAAAACTATTCTCTTCTACCATAACATGTTTAATCCCCACTCACATGCACATTGAAAAACTTCACATTAACATGTTTGGCTTTGAAATTTTCTCAATATGGATGTCAAAAAAAATTATATTATTAATATAGATAATACAAATCACACCGGTTAAAAATTTTGGAACATAGCAACAAGATATCATGCTAATATTAGTGTAACTAAATTCGTATTCACATTATCTTATTACTATTAGAAACCAGTTCATGCAAAAGGAAAAAAAGTATAAAAGAAATATTAATTCGCATTTTTTCATATAATAGTGGATTGGAAAAAGTAGAAATCAATGTTTAGAACGAGTTTGCCAGCGAATACGAGTATATAATAAGAAACTTACATGATGGCCTTCCTGCTGAGGATTATCCATTGTTGATGGATGTATTAGTCCAGTTTTTCTTCTCTGAATAGGAACTGAATTATTTGGACATGCAGTATACTTAAAGAGTCCAAGAGCTTCGCTTTTATCATATCTCGAACCTCTTCCTCCGGTTATTTTCATTTCCAAGCTGGGCTCCATCTTTGCATATACGTAATAGGTTTTCTCAACAAAAAAAGTTTCAATTTAATTTCTTTTAATCAATTTAATATTAATAAAAAATAAGTACCTGAATTTTATGATTTTTGAGGACAGGATGATCAAAAGCCGGTTGATTTTGTAAATCAATGCATTCGAAAAATAAAGACTGCAAAACAATGAGTGAAATGATATATAACTCTAAAAAATATTTTATAAGTATTATAGACACTAAGTAAACATATAAGAATATAATTTCCGAAAAGAATCAACCAATAATTAAATAATTAAAAGCCAATAGAATTATTGTAGATAAAGTTAAAATTTACTTTAATACCTTGTGGTTCATGTTTACATACCATTATTACGTAGTTTTAAAGACATGTTTCACCTAATTACCATAAAGAATTTAATGATGTTATGTCATGCATCACATCACTTACCATAAAGAAGCGGTGTGTCACAGCATGAAATCACAATGTAAATAAATTTTTAATTAAAGATCATAGTAATAATTAAGATTCCAAAAGACTTTCTCAGCAATAAAACCTAAACGCTTTAAAGCGGATATCTTGGGGACAAAATACTTTGTCCCTATTTAAGGACAAGGTTAATATAGTTAATTAACCTAAAATACTAATTAAGGAGTTTCTCTCTTCATTAATAACTACTCCACCTAATTAGGATTAAATCATAACCATCCTACCTAATCCGATGTAATCTCATTAATTACATATATTCTCTCTCCATTAAATACATTTTTTCTCTAAACCCTGTTTTGAGCCATCATTAGTTCTAAATACAATTAAATCAAAAATCGGTAGTTTATTGTCCGACATTACTGGTTTATCGTCCAACATTACTGGTTTGTGGTCCGACATTACTGGTTTGTGGTCCAACATTACTGATTTATAGTCTGACATTACTGGTTTGTGGTCCAACATTACTGGTTTGTGGTCCAACATTACTGGTTTGTGGTCCGATATTACTGGTTTGTGGTCCGACATTACTAGTTTGTGGTCCGATATTACTGGGTTGTGGTCCGATATTAGTGGGTTGTGGTCTGGCATTAGTGGTTTGTGGTCCAATATTACTGGTTTGTGGTCCGATATTAGTGGTTTATGGTCCGACATTAGTGTTTATGGTCCAATATTACTGGTTTATGTTCCGACATTACTGGTTTGTGGTCTAACATTACTGGTTTATAGTTCGACATTATTGGTTTATGGTCCGACATTACTGATTTGTGGTCCGACATTACTGGTTTGTGGTCCGATATTACTGGTTTATAGTCCGATATTACTGGTTTAAATCTTGACATTAGTAGTTTATAGTCTGACATTACTAGTTTAAAGTCCTAAGTTACTGGTTCAAAGTCATATGTTAATGTTTTTTAATTAAGTAGAGAGAGAGGAAGATGGATGATTTCGTTTGATTAATTAGAGAAAGTAGATAATTATGGTAGAGAAAGTAGGTGGTTACGTTTTTTTTTTAAATCTTAATTAATGGATAGTTGGTTACAGATAATTAATAGAGTGGAGAGAGAAAGGAATAATAAAGGTCTCTATATTAAATGCTAGGAGTTTTTAAGTTTTGGCAAAAGTCGTAAATGCCCTGAGTATCAATAGCCATTAGATTAGGATATTTTTTAGTATATTCTAATCTAATGGCCGAGATCTTTGTCCTTATTTAGAGACAAAATATTTTGTCCCCAGGGTATCAATTCCCTTAAGAAAAAGAAACGTAATCTCATTTTGGTGCAATTATTATTTTTATAAATGGTGGCCTTCTCGCTGGTTAACTAAATTGACCTTTTAAAAATATATAAAAAGTTAATACAATTACTAGATATATAACATATATAAGTTAATACCTCATGGTAATCACAAAAACTAAACAACGTATATCTAGTTTGTCAAACAGAGAAAATAAATATTTTTTGAAAGTTTTGATTCACGAGGGAGAAAAAATAAAATTTCAAATTACCTCTAAAATTAATTTAGTTGAGGTAGTCAAAAGAAAAGACATTCCATTCCAGTTGCAAAGATAAAAAAATTAATTCATCAAACATTAATAGAAGAAAATCATGTAAACACGATAGTTTATGAAAAAAAATTAATCGTGTAATATTTGTAAAAATTTACTTCTAAAAAAATTTGGAAGACACAAAATAAAAAATAATATAAATACTATGTCAAGAAGTATAATAGGGTACGAGGAGTACCTCTTTTGTTGCATCATCAATAATTCTTGAGTTACTGTGGATATCTTCTTCATACAAAATATTTTTAAGTAATCCTTCTACGACATAATAGGTCGAACAAATACATAAAATGACTAATATTATATAAGCGTTCATCATCATTTTATTCAGTGATAAGATTTACATAAGACTTCATTCATTTTATAGTGGAGATTAAAACCACTAATTAATTTGCTGCCTTATTTAATTACCAATAATAATAATGATAAACAACAATAAATAACCTAAATGTTAAATTTTATACTTAAGGAAAATTAATTCTATTTCTTTTTTGGCAAATAATTATATTTCTTCTGATTTTGGAAGATAAAGATAAATATATTTATGGTGATTTCTGTACTATTGTATGCCACAATTAATTCTTACCATTTTTCTAGCAAACTAATAATTGAAAAGGCTAAACTACCAAACTTAAAAGTACCAATTTGATTATTGATTTTGGTATGCTATATTACAAATTTTATCTTCACAAGTACTAAATGCTAGGTAATGAAATTGATTGTCCTTATAAGTATTTCAATATCACCTACTCAACTTTCGAGAGAGTCTAAGGATGAAAATTGGCAAAATAGGGCCGAGTATAAATTTAATTGTTAGAAATATATCATATCCTCCCAAAGATTAAGGTCTCACTCATTAACATTAAACTTTTTAAATATTTTTTAGTCACAAAATATATAGATTTTATATACATTTAAGACTTATTCTACATTATACATCAACATTCAATATAAAAATAAAATAAATTATAAAATAAATATCATATGTTGTTCTTTTTATATTGAAATACATAAATAGTGTATTAAAAAATAAAAATAAAAATCGGATTTCAATCATTTACTAAATCATCCAGTTCATTTATCCACTTTACAAGTGGTATTTACTAACTACAGCATA
>SOPF01017861.1:0-11820 GCA_012979155.1 Hypericum perforatum
ATGTTAGGATTTTCGTATTGAAATAATAATTTGATATAACAGTCGATAAATTTTCTAGTGTAAAGTTGCTACGTATTTATTATCTTTTCTTACAAAATGTTTTCCAATTAAAGGGTTTTCGTAAGCACGTGGAATGTTGGAGGTGTTGCACCACGGGAAGATATGGATATGGAGGATTGGCTAGATACAGGCGACAATCTATGTGACATCTACGTCCTTGGGTAAACTTAATTATAACTATTTATGTTGAGATTATCATTAAAAATTCATCAACTTATTATCTTAAAATTTATGATTAAATATACAGATTTTTACCGACCATACAGGTTTCAGGAGATTGTACCACTAAGAGCATCCAGTGTCTTAGGATCCGAGAACAACAGGATCTCCAGAAAATGGAATTCCTTGATTAGAGAAGCTCTGAACAAGAAGACCCACCATCGGTTCAATATTAATAATATTCCCGATTATTTCAGATGTGTAATTAGTAAGCAAATGGTGGGGATATTGGTGTCCGTATGGATACGGAGTGACCTCCGTCCTTACATCCGCCACCCTAGTGTCTCTTGTGTTGGCTGTGGGATCATGGGTTGCTTGGGAAACAAGGTACAACCTTAATTCTACTTAATTACTTTAAAATTACAAGATACAAGCAAAATAAGGCAGCCCTAACCCTAATCTGTGTGCAATATTGATTTGATGTGTAGGGTTCTGTGTCAGTTAGATTTCAGTTGCATGAAACGAGCTTCTGTTTTATTTGCACTCACCTTGCTTCTGGCGCCCGAGAGGGAGACCAAAAGCTTCGAAATTCCGATGTCGCCGAGATTTTGTCACGCACAAGCTTCCCTCGAGGCCGTTCCCTTGAGTTGCCACAAAAAATCCTCGACCATGAGTATGCCATCCTTATAATTAAATTATGCATGATATTAATATTAAAACATGTCGATCTTATGACACTTTAACTAAATCAAAGTTCGTATAAATTTATATCCGATGATTTTATTTGAAGGAGATGAGATTAACACATTGTTTGGCGTAAGTTCATATAATAGATTTGACTATAAATATTTAATATAAAATAATTAATTACTTTAAGATTTTGGGTTGGATACCAAGATATATGGATGATTAAATTAATGCATGATTTAAATTCGTTAAAATGATTAAACGCATCCAAATGAAGTCAATCTTGTCATTCATTTATTGACTAATTAATCATTAAAATATATTTTCGATCTTAATCGATGGCCTTGATACTGAACACTAGAAGAAGACACAGAAAAGCGTTAAATTAGTATTATTTCCGCTTCATTAATTAATCAGTGATCTCCTTTGAAGTTGTCGCTCTGAGCTTTTGAAACTAATATTACTTTTTGAACCCACCATAAATATATATTTTTTGTAACCTTGTGTTTATATTAAATTAGTGCATGCAATACATATGATCGTGTCTTAATTGGTGACTTAGCGTCGGCTAACTAACTAATATTCCTTATTTAATGCAGCCGGGTAATTCTACTCGGAGATTTGAATTACAGAATTTCACTCCCGGAAACGACAACTCGGTCTCTGGTGGATCAAAGAAACTGGAATCCCTTGCTTGAAAACGATCAGGTATATTGTTGATCTTAAAAAATATTGTATTTCAAAGCAAAATTTAAAGGTAGCCTTAACATATTCGAGCCGTTTAACATTGACTTTTAGATATTCTTGCTTTTTACGTGGATTTGAAGCTAAGGACGAAGCTGTTAAATGGTCAACTGCTTGAAGGTTGGCATGAAGGACCAATCAAGTTTGCTCCAACCTACAAATATTACCTAAATTCTGATGTGTATTTTGGGTGCCTTGAAGGAAGAAAAAAAGAAAAATGTCGTGCTCCTGCATGGTAATTATTACTCCCTCCGTACTTTTACTACGATTTATTAAATGTATTTTTTATGCTAATTTATGCCTTTATCAAAATACTTTATGATTAATCTTACAGGTGTGATAGAATAATTTGGTATGGTGAAGGATTGAAACAACATGTTTACAGAAGAGGGGAATCAAATTTCTCGGATCATAGGCCAGTGAAAGCCATATTTAGTGCAGAGGTTGATGTACAATCTCTCAAGGGACTTCAAAGATTATTTTTATCCGATAACTTCAATCAATTAAACTTCGAGGTATCACCACCACATCTTCTTGCTGATGAGAGATCAAGCTTCAAATTGTAGAAGCGATAAACGAAACTTGGTTCGAGCTAAAACATCTATTAATCTATGTTAAAGTCAAATATAAAAAAAGGATTATTTCTTTATTATTACCAGGGGAAGCTTCTTATCCATGTATATGTCAATATGTGTCTAGTGACGAAGTTGGATTTTCCAATAGTTTATGTTCCTCTTTTTTATTGTGAAGTTATATTAATCATGGTCAGTCTTTCTCTTTCAGTACTATAAAAGTTGAATATATAAACTTAATCTCTTTTTTAACTAATTGTTTGACAAAGGAAGTTAATCAACAAAATTATAATGCGAAGTAAATCAATTGTCATTGGCAGTGTTATACCTTAATCGATGAATTTTGAGTTTAGGCTTTTTTTCAAAAAGACATCAATAAACATTTAATTGTGTATGACAGAGTCTAAAAATGTGTGGTGAATCCCTGACCGTGGTGCTATGTACAGAAAAAAATATCAATTAAATGAAGTTTAAATTGAAGGAATAAATGCTACTATCTTCATATTGAAATTGAAGGTAATACGTGCCCTATGCAATATAAGTCTTTTAACCTCATTGATTATCAGCATCGCATCTTTAATTATTTTTCAATATTCTTATAATAAAACTATAAACTTTTAATTTATCGTGCACATGGTATGTTTTATGCACGATTAATAATTTATTTCCGTTCATCGAATGAGCATTTTGTTTCCCCTAAGCATATGTCATTGATACGATATGTATCTTTTAACAATGGGATAGCTTAATGTATGTAATTCACAGTCTATATTATACATGAAATATTGAAAATCATTATGCAAACATGCCAAACTCCCACAAGCCAGCTGTGTGTACGATGTACTAATACATTGGTTACAATAAGGATCACGTGGAGTACGATCCAATTATACAATTTTTTTTATAATATCCTACCAGTTCCCATCTTATCCTAGGTCCTATTTATTTTCTCAATACATCTTTTCATTCTTTTGTTTTTCCAAATAAATGAGGTTAACGTAGGACCGCTTTTTGATAAACGGAATTTTAACTGTGACCAAGGTTTTTTGAACAATCCCTATTCCTTTCATGGTTCCTGTTTTCTGGAAACCAACTTAATTATGAAAGCTTGAAACCGGATTAAGCTAAATCCTAATTTTTTATTTTAAAAACATTGATGCACGAGTTCAACCGTAACAGATAGTTTTGTGAATCGTCACGAAACCTTGTAATAAGATTCAGGTTCAGGTTCCATATTTTCAATATCATGGGATTGTTATTTAAAAAAAATTTGTAACCTGAAGTTCCAAAACTGCGACCCGATTTAGATTGCATTGTATCCAAGTAAAGTTTATATTAGCCGGTCAGGAACGGGTTGGAACATGGAAGGCCCAGCATCAACCGTGGCCCAGAACCCCATATTGCAAATTCAAGGCAGCATGAAAAACAAGTAACTCTAGCACGTGAGTATAGAAATGAAGTATGCAAGGCACTTGGTTTTGATGCATACCAAAATATATCAAGGAAAATCTTCAGGAACCACTATAATCAATATGCACGAGCCAGAATAGATTACCGAGGCCTTACAGTTTGCACCCAAATGGATGAGGTTACTGAGGCCTTCATCTTAGGCATCTTCGAATTTGCTGCATAACCGAATGAGGTTATCTAACCACGAGTGCTTTCAACCCAGTCTTGAATTTCCTTGGCATCACTCCCAGAAACCAACTCGAGCACCATTCTTGTAGTCAACAAATCTGCAGCAAAACCCCTCGAAACCATTTCATCAGTAAGTTCCATAGCGCTCGAATATTCATTCTGACATAGAAACCCTCTAATTAGCACATTAAATGTGAAGTGATTGGGTGAACAGCCAACTCTCTCCATCTTCCTGAATAACCAGTGAGCGTCATCAAGCAATCCCCCTTTGCATAGTCCATTGATCATAACGTTATATGCGCGAACATCTGGAGATAGCCCTTTACAACCAAATATGATACAAAAGATCCCTTTGGCAACTCTAATCACTTTATTGATGCATAGACCATGCATAAGAACACTATAAATCTTTATATCAGGATCCAAACCAATGTTCTTCAATCTTTTGAACAATGTCAAAGCGTTAACAAGTTGACAATGCTTAAAAACGCCATCCAAGAGCACTAAAAAAGTGACGTGATCAGGATTTGGCCCCAATTCTTGCATCACTTCGAAGTGTCTGAATGCATCCTTCATTTTTCCGATGCTACACAAGCCATTAATGATGATGTTGTAAGTAACAACATGAGGTTGCAGACCTCGGTGACTTATTTCTTTGAATAGTTTCAAGGCCTCTTCTATTCTTTCCCCTTTGAAACATCCATTAATCAGAGAGTTGTATGTAAAAATATCCGGTATACAATCGTGAGAAATCATCAGCTTCATCACCTCTAATGCTTTATCAATTTGACCTACCAAACAGTATCCATCAATCAGCATATTAAAGGTGACTACATCGGGCAAGACATTATTCTCAACCATGGTGTCCAAAACACTTTGGGCCTCTATGACCTTGCCTTCTTTACACAATCCATCAACAATCACACTGTAGGTGACAACATTAGGAAAAATGCCACATAAAACCATCTCGTTTAGAATCCCTTGAGCTCCCTTCCAATTCCCCGAGTCACAAAAGCAACCAATTAGAGAACTATAAGTATATACGTCAGGCAAAACCCCTTTACCTTTCATCTCGGATAAAAGTTCTGTGGCCTCGGCTACACGCATGGCTTTACAGAGGCCATCAATGACAGTGCTATAGGCCATGACATTAATCTTGCAGCCACGTTCTTCCATCCTCCGAAGCAACATAACAGCAGTATCAGCTCTTCCCATTTTGCACAGAGCAGTCATGATGATACTGTAGCTAACAACATCAGGTTCACATCCCCTCAGAGACATCTCATCGAACAGTTTAACAGCATCACCAAATCGCCCGTAAACACAGAGCCCGTTCATTACAGTATTGTATGTGACCACATCAGGCTCGCAACCCAACCCTGGCATCCTATTCAACAAGCTAAAGGCCATCTCAGAGTCCCCATCCTTGCACAACCCTTTCAAAATCGTGTTATAGGCGACTACATCAGGCTGATACCCTCTGTTGGCCATTTCATCAAATAGCTTCAGCGCCCCTCCCACATTGCGCTCCAAGACAAGCCCGTTGATAAGGGAATTGAAAGTAACCACGTCGGGAGTGCAACCCACCTTAAAAAACTGACCCACGAGGGAGAATCCGAACCTGACCCCACCGGGCAGGCGGGAGAGGGAACCGATCAGGATGTTGAGGGTGTAGGGATCTTGCGGGAGTCCCAAAAGGCGGAGCTTTCTGGAGAGGGACACGACGGTGGAGTGGTGGTTGTGCTTGGCGACGGCGGAGAGGAGGCGGTTGAAGAGTATAACAGATGGGAGGGGCCGAGTACTGACCAGCTTGTCGAAATGGGAGATCGCCTCGTCGACATTCCTGAACTCGAAGGAGCTCACAAACTTCGATTTAGTGTGGGCCTTGGTCGAAACGGAGCGGAGATAGGAAGAAGAAAAAGAAGAGAAGGCGAGCTTATTAATTTTGAAGCCTAGCATCATCCTCCGGCAACCTTGACTGATTGGTGTAGGTGGGCTTTGCTTGGATGATTGTTACTGTGCTGGTGCTGGTTTCGGAGATGGAAAATGTCGGAGGAAGAGAATGCCGCTCTCGAATGGGAGAGTGTCAGGAATCACTCCTGAAGGTGCAAGAATGGAGGAGAGAGAGAGAGAACGAGATAGAAAGGGAAAGAATATTATTGAGAAAATATCAAGATTGTACTGGAATGCGTTTACAATAGAGTTCAGGAGCTTATATGTAATTTTACAAATCCATTCCCGCCTACTGTACGGATATAACCGACCCTAACTAACGTTTATTTCTCCCGCGCCTTATTTCTTCTGCTGACCAATCCGATAACGCCACGTGGATAAGTCATAAGTCTTCCTCTTCTACGCGAACGACCAGTCGTCTGTAGTTATGCGTATAACCTGTTCGATCAAATGATTCTAACAGAGTCTCCGTAGGCAAAGCCTTTCTTAAAGCAAGGACGGTAAACTCTCTACCAGAAAATACAAAGAGGAAAGATCACTAAATATACTTCGTTTGATTGCTAAGAATCGTAGAAGAAAAGGAGACACACAACCCTGTGCCTGCCTCGAATCTTCGATTCTTTGCTTACAAAAAACTGGAAGCAGCCACGAGAGGGTTCAAGGAAGAAGTTGGAACCGGTGGTTATGGAACTGTTAAGAGGCTAGATAGGATTGAACAGCAAGACGAGAACGAATTCAAACCCAAAGTAAGGATCATCGGCAGAACAAATCATAGGAATTTAGATCAGCTCCACGGATACTGTGATGACGGACAGAGGAAACGAGAATATGAGCAATGGCTCTCTGGCCAGAGCTACCTTTTTGGTGATTTCCGGTCAAGGTGGTACATCAGAGTCCAAATCGCTTTTGGCGTAGCGAGAGGGCTTCTCTATCTCAACGAGGAATGCAGCACTGCAATCATCCACTGCGACATCAAGCCCCAGAACATCCTCTCAGACGAATCTTTGACAGCACAGATCTCGGACTTTGGTCTCCCAAAGTTCATGAAAGTTGATCAAACGCGGACTATGACGAGAATCAGGAGAACAAAAGGGTACCTGGCTCTCGAGTGGTTTCAGAACTTGCCCATCACAGTGAAAGTCGATGTGTACAGCGTCGGCATTGTACTGCTGGAGCTGATAACCTGCAGAAAGAGTATGGAACTCAAAATGGAGGCAGAGAACAGGATCGTACTCTCGGATTGGGCGTGCGATTGCTACAGGGAAGGATCGCTGCATCCACTGGTGGAAGAAGATGAGGAAGCAACGGCTGACATGAAGAGGGGTAAGAAATTTGTCAAGATAGCCATCTGGTGCATTCAACAGGATCCATCTTTAAGGCCTCCCATGAAGAAGAGATAGCTCAATTCGAATCGACTATGATTAGGGATACTCAATAAGATAGCTCAATTCTATACAAAGTATTCTTTTGCATGCCGGCCGAACGGGAATCAGCCACCGACTTCAAACAATATTAAGAACGAATTTGATGCTAGTTGTCACATCATTCGGACAATAAGACAGTACATTTGTGCACAAATGTGTTATTTTTTACTTTGTCTAATGTACCATTCAAGACAGCAAAAATGCATCGGCAACGTCACAAATGTATCATTCAAGTTATGTTGTTCTCAAGAGGACAGCAGTATTGAATCTATCCCTTACCTATCAGGTCAACTTAGTCAAAGTCTATATTGGGTTTATTGTGTCATTTTAGTAACTAATATTCAATAATGGAGTAAGTTACATGGCTCTCAAATCTCAATGGGTCGCTCAACAAAACCAATTAAACGCATTTCAACTCACATATAATAATTCTTATAAATCTTAAAATTTCGTAAATTTAATATACGATATAAATATAACTGGAACTGTAGATGTCGAGCCAAAATGAAAAGAATATCCCCTTTGCGGATTGTCACATGATATCCCAATTCAGAAAGGATCAGTTCCTCTTGTAGGAGTCTCTTCCGCTCGTAGGGTCCAAACTCGGATTTTATTAAGAAAATCCATTTTTTGTAACTTAGACTTTCTCATATTAATATGTATGGGCTAATATAATCAGCAAAAATAATTTTCTCAAGGGAATTAACAAAAATGTTCACGGGTTACATGTGTTCTCCTTCCCAGTGCAATATTATTTAGGGTAAATTACATCTGGCCCCCTCTAGTTTAAACAAATAGACGATTTTCCCCTGTTGTTCGCAAATAGATTAAAAACTCCTCACTATTTGGCAAAATTATACAATTTCCCCCTCATGCCGGAACCGGAGCATTTCTCCGGCGAAGAGGGACGGGAAATGACAGAAATACCCTTCACTAAAAAACAAAAAGAAACTCCTTCCTCTTCCTCTTCCAAAATCCAGAAACCAAGCAATCGTTCCCCTCAAATTCTTCATAAAAGCACAAAATTCATCCGTAGAACTAACAAGCATCGAACCCAAACTTTAGGAACAATTGCTACACTCCTAAACTAACCTAATCAACATGGGTTTTCAATGAGTTACATCTCCAATTAAAAAACCCAGATAAGACCTAAGGATGAATGTTGCTTCGGTTTCGTAACATTCTCTGATGAGAAGTCGATGAGGGACGCAATCGAGGGAAGAGGGAGGAGGACCACGACTGCTCCTCCAACTGGTCTCTTTACAAGCACATCGAACAGAGCATGACGGGTCTACGAGGAGGTCGTGCGGGTGCCCACGAAGAAGAGAAGTTTGGTGTTTCTCGGGCCGGAAATCAACCCACCATCGCCAAGAAGCTCTGAAATCAAACGGAAAACACAAATTCAAAACCCTAACTAAATTCAGAGAATCCCAAAATAGATCCACGCCAAATTACGAAACATAAAACACAAACACAAACGGCGTAGGATTTGAAGTTCCTCATCACCATCTCCTTGATGAAGAGCCTGGGTCCCCCTCGTCTTGACGGCCCTCCCGAAGTTGGTGGGAGAAATTGGGAGACAACGAACCTGGGTCTTGGACGAGGAGCCGATGAGAGTGTTGGCGAGAGAGCCCAGAGGATTAGCCGCCGCCGCCGATGAGTCGGGCACCGCTAGTGGATTTTGAACCCTACTAAACCACAAACCCAGCTGGAGGAGCCATCGTCTGAGAGGAGCTCGGCTAAAGCGTCCTTGTTCTTTGTTTATTTGTTTCTGGGTTTGCTTGGTCGGTTTTGGTTTTTGATCAGTGTGTTTCTTCTTCTTCTTCTTCAATTCGGAAGTTGGGTTTTCCTTTTTTCTGTTGTTTTTTTTTCAGTGAAGGGTATTTCTGTCATTTCCCGTTCCTCTTCACCGGAGAAATGCTCCGATTCCGGCATGAGGGGGAAAATCGTATAATTTCGCCAAACAATGAGGAGTTTTTAATCTATTTGCGAACAACATGGGGAAATCGTCTATTTGTTTAAACTAGAGGGGGTCATATATAATTTACCCTATTATTTAACAAAGCGACATCAAACATTTGTTTCACAGATGTTGAAATGTTTAAAACATGTTTATAAATCTTCTATACAACGAATTAAACGCGACCTACTCAATCATACGAAGACTAATGAACTTCTTTTACCATCGACATCGAATTGCCAAAGATATTCACCTTTCAATCTGTAACTACTGATTTAAAAAAAGACACCATGTTCATCGCCACAACCAACATTGTAGTTGTCTATTGTCAATCCATAAATAGAAAGTTATGAACATATAGTGGACTAACCATGTTCATCGCCCTCAAAACACGACCCGAAAATGTACATCTTCATGAAAAACATCTGACGACAAAAAGAAACCTCGGCAAAACTTAGAAGAGTCGAATACCATCATCTGTCAACTCCTTGATATGCTGTCAGCCATCGACTGGTGGCGTATTTTTTCTTTTTCGTTTACTCGATCAGGACACGTGGCATCAAGGCGGGCTAAGAGATATATATTTACAACAAGGAAGGTCACTGCAAAGATCAACTAGTTCCAGAAGTCACAAAACCTCATCTGATATATGGAATAATCAACAATGAGAAAGCGGAAAGCTCTTCCGAAATACCGTCTTTAACTGGTAACTGGCGCTTCGGATAACAAATGCTGGTGCAGGATTCTCACCGTCTCTTCCTTGGCACTACAAAGACGAAGAACAGTTGTATAATCAGTGATTACTAGAAGCTTCATCAAACAAACCACTTACTGCCCTACAAAAGACGATATCGGTTGGACAACTCGAACTACTAACTGCACAAGTTCTTTCATCGAAGCATTACATGACGATATAAAATTAGCTTCCTGTTTGGAAGTTTACCTTCCAGGCTTAATAATCTTGTATGTTCCCAGGCTAGTGAGGTCGACAACGGTGGATCCTGCACAACCGGATGGCAGAACGCCACCATTGTACACATGCTCACACTGATCACAAAGATTCTCGAAGTCGTTGACGCAAATGCTACTTGGCTTTCCACTTAAGTTTGCACTTGTTAGTGCCAGTGCTCTTCCTAGACCGCGGGCAATCGCCCTTATGAAGTCACTACCAGGTACCCGAACTCCCATATTCTCCAAACCCGGGTTCAGGGATTTTTCAAGTTCACTGTACTCCCCTAAAAGGAAAAGAGCAAAGTGAGAATCAAAAACTAGTATGCATAAACATGATTAATTTTTCGGGATTGACAAATATGTGATTTCACTGACCTCGCCTTAGTACGACGGTAACAGGCCCTGGAAGCAAGGAATCCAGTAGGCCATGAGGTAGATGATCAACAACTACAAACCGCTTTACGTCCGACACATCCCCAACACAGATTGCCAGAGGTTTAGTATGTACACCGCTTCTTTGGAACTGTCAGATGATCAACGAACGAACAAGGAGAACACTCCAAATGTGGACTATCTATAAGATATAGCAATTAAACATTCATTCCAAAACCAATATCTAGATTCATATCTATACCACAACACAGTGCAACCCCAAGACAGTAAACAGTTTGAAGGCTAAGACAATCAGAAACCAGAAACGCTCAATAGAAACTAAGCAGAGGGCATATAATTCTTCGACCATATCAGTTAAAAAAAGGAACTGACTTTCTTAACACCGCTAAAGAAAACCCCGGAAAATGTAATGTGGTCCTGACATGCCAATTTGACGCACTTAGCTGTCACTCCCGAAGCGACTACAATCACAAACCACTAAACTAAAGATAACAAATCAGCCGGGGCTTCCATTAGAATCTCAACATCCATCCTCTTTTTAAGAAAATCTCTGCATCCAACCGAAAATCTCAAGGATACGGACTTCAAAAGTTTTTCCACTATCAAATTGGGCCCGAATACCTTTACCAATCAATGTGGGATTCCTCAACAACACATTGCTCCATACACACCAAACTCCAACAATGTGGGAGTCGAATCCGCAACCCGAAACGAAAAACACCGAGTTCAAAAACGTGGCGCTCAAACACAGAAAAAAAAAGGTACCAAGCATCGCAGGCGAAGCCGTAGAGAGTATCGGTGGGGACGGCGACAACCTTGCCAACTCTGAGAGCTTCGACGGCCTCATCAGCATACACCTCGCTGGCGGGCCTAACCGCCCCGAGAACGACACCCTGGCTCCTAACGACCAAACCCACAGGGACCCTCTTCACCGAGGCTTTAGCTCCCCTCTCCCTCGGAAACGACACACGCCATGTCTTTGGAACTGAAGCAGAGAACAAGACCATGACGCGAGTCTTAAAGTAGTACATAAGAACCCAAAAGGAAGAAGCCATAGGGAGGGGGCAGAGCCAACCTGGTAAAGGCGGAGGAGGGTTCAGGAGAGACTAACCTTCTCGCGGAAATCTTCATGGTTGTTGTTTGGGCTTGGGCTGCTGCGCCTAATAAGGGAGGGTTCTTTGTCCGTCTCTTCCTTTTGTCTCTGTTTATATTCTTAACGTTGATGCCTTTGACTTGGGAGTTTTATATTTTTCTTTTTAAATTTATTTTTCCATCTTTA
>SOPF01017868.1:0-14606 GCA_012979155.1 Hypericum perforatum
TAAATTCAACAATTTTTGGATCGACGTAGTGTGAACGATGACACATATCATGTGATTCCTTTGACCCTACCAGTAGACCTCGCAAGAAAAAAGACTGAATCATTTTGATTTCAACTCGAACACGGTAGTGGGTAGGTTAGTTTTGGCTGTTTGCTATTTTACCAAATTCTTGTCGTATGTAAACCCGGGTCATCCTACTAGCCGTATCCATCCATGCAAGTCTTTTATAGCCTTGTTGTTGTAGTCTTCTAAGTAGAATCTCATGACCTATAGTTGTTCGACTTCGATTTCATCAATCGATGACAAATTTTTAATTTGTTCTACTTATTTATAAGCATAAAATTTAGATAATCTAGATAATCATTGTTATGACATTTAGATTAAATGTTAAAATTATAATACAACGTTTGATGGATAAAATGGCAACATATCTTATCTCATTTCCAACAGGTTGATGATTCAAATTCTACTACTTATAAAAGGGAAAAAAAATTCTTAGAATAAAGTTCAAAATCATTTAAAACTCCTAAAATTTAAGCTCTACTAAACTTAAAATTTACAAAAAAAAAGTTAAGATTATAATAAATATCTTTCTAAGTTTATTAGTCTGCCTGTGAGAGTTTGGAACAGCATCTGGATAAGGCATCCTTTGAGCTCGAGGTCTGACAAAGATAAAACCATCCAATACCAATAAGAAGAACATTGGCGAATAAGAAAATTGACGAATATAGTAGTAGCCTTCAGCTTGATCTCTGCGTATAATTTGGCCATAAATCTCTAAGTATGCCAATTGTCGACTCCCCCTTTAACTATCACGTGGAAAACAATGAGCGAGATAAGCCTCGAACTGAAAACTTTCATTGATATGAACTCTGTTGGAGATTCACTTGGATACTGAACCTTCTACTTTCAGAAAGTAAGAAGGTTGCAAGGGACAAAGAACAAAGCCTCCCCCGTAATTAGGCGACACATACAAGATAGGCAATTAGGATATTTTCCTATACACTGAATATTTTTGTAATATTTCTTCGTGAACAATCTTTTGACGAATATACTAGTAGCCTTCAGCTTGATCCCTGTGTATAATTTGACCAATTAAGCTCCAATTATCACGTGGAAAATATTAAGCGAGATAAACCTCGTTTGAGAATTTCCATCCTCCAAGAAACTAAGAATGTTGCAAGGGACAAAGAACAAAACCTCCCCCCGTAATTAGGCGACGCATACAAGATAGGCAATTAGGATATTATTACCCTATACACTGAATACTTTTGTAATATTTCTTCGTGAACAATCTGTAACTAATATTTCGAGATAGGAATATATCACATCATTCTTGACATAGGAATATGGGTGATGGACTTGGCAACAGCCGAAGCCAAAGCCGTGGTGAAGTTGGGGTCTCTAGTTAAAGACGCAACGTAATCTTCGATCCTCATCTGACCATTGTCGAAGTGGCTGTAGTCTTCTCGGACAGGACTTCGAAACGGTCTCTTCTTGTTTTCTCCATTACAAGTGGAGAGGGTGAGATCAAGAGCAACATTATCTTTGCTGGATCTACTAAGTGGCGAAGACGCCATAGGAACCAACGACTCGCCTGGTTCATGGTTGTGTTCTCCTTCGTAGGTTGCCACGAGACGCGAAGAGTCACCCAAACTTCTCTGGACCTGAAATTAATTTGTGAACATAATAGTGTTAAATAATTGTTCCAAGAGATTTCACGTCTTTAAACGTTTTACATGATACACTTTGTTACATGGTATAAACTAAGAATTCTCTATTATCAATAAACAAAATTCGAAAGAACCTTCTTCTTGACGGGGCAACATGGAGCCATGGAACACCTGAAGTAGGCTCTTGGTGATGGGTTATCTTTTGTCACTTTCTGCCCATATTTCCTCCATTGATATCCATCTTTCACAGTCTGGTACATGATCGCATGTCGGGACCATCATAAAATTAGTTCTTAAGTGCAACCAATTGATTTACTATTAGTTTAGCAACTATATATGGCGCTAGACTTACAAGGTTATTCTGATTGTTATGATCAATTCTTACTACGAATTGTGAGGGTCTGGACATGGGAAGCTGATCAACTTTTGCTTTCTTCTGCGAGCCATCGTCTCGAACTTGGCCAAAGCACGGTTCGTGCCGTGGACTTGAGTCGTCGACTGGTTGCTTCTTTGCCCATTTCGCTTCTTCGACGTCAGATTGAAGGATGCTGACCTTGGTCCTCATAACATCAAGCATGAACATCAATGTTCCATTCTCTTTCTTGTAATGCTCCAACTCAGCTTTTAGAACTTCTATCTGTAAAAGGATCAGTTAATTAACATTAAGTTTACTAATTTAGTACTATTGAATCAGCGAAAAAAAAAACTATTTGAACATCTATGTGTAACTTATATTTTACTAGAAAGGAATTATGTTCTGGGCATATAGAAAGTGGCTAATAAGTAGGGTCGATCCAGATCCAAAGCTTACCTTTTCTTCGCATGAGGAATGGGCATCCATTTGATACAAGGTCTCAATATAGTACTATATACTTCTTGAAAGGATTAGCTCTATATATTTATATTTGACGGCAACTAGTTGATCTTTTAGAAAATTTCATATTAGATGGGGAAGCCCCTATTTATAGATTAGAGTAAGATAGTTCCATACAACTTTATTTTGTCAAGGCCGTGTGTTTCACGCATATCACGAATATTTTGGTTAAAATTGATCATAATTGGAGTTCATTTAAATAGTAAGATCTCGATTTAATTGATAAATTATTATATTTAAATTTTACGAATCTAAAATACACTATTAAGAAAATAATTCTTAAAAAATTCCAAAATTTCCAACCTTGGAAAGATAGATTCTCAAACAAAAATTGACAAGAGACGACCGAACAAACCTACGGCTGCTCTGCTTGTCGTGGATACTGTTAAAAACGACAAAATGATCATTAATGGGAGCTTTAGCTATTTCTTTTCTGGAAGATTCAACAATTCAAATCCATGTGTTCGGAAAATTGGACTCCAATCCATAGAAGTAAATTTATGACGTATGGAGAGCCCACGTCACGAGTTGGATGATCAGGTTAGTTGCATTTTGTTTTGTGGCCAATCATTATGATTTTGACTTCGTCAAATTAATTCTTATATAAAATGGCTGCAGATGTTTAGTAAGAACTAAAACGGGACCCTTCATAACCACCGATCATATGGATCATTCATAAAAAGATCAGTCACAAAAAAAATATTTTAGACAAATTAATTTAAAATAATTAATCCGATCGAATGAATCAACTCGTCTGCTAATTATTACCACCATCCGAACTCATGTAATAAGTGATTCAATATTATTCTTAGATCGCGACCCAACAACAGGTGTCATCACTTTGTTTAACAATAATCGTTACAAAAGCAAAATCACGAAGCACGTTGCAAGATATAAGCGTGGAACCACCAATGTCTGAAAATACCAAATGTACAAAAACTATATAATTCTTGAATGTGACCTTTTTTTTAATTTTTAACGTATATTTGGAAACTGGACTGAAATTCTTTTGTCCGATTAATATTAACCAGATACAATTTGCACTCGTGCGTGACCCACTGGAGAACACTTTCTCTGGGACGACTGAAGAGGCATTCTCCTTTTTTTCTCCAATTATGTCTGTATGGACTTTAGAGGATTATATAGTACGAATTAGCCAATCTAATTGAAAAAGCCTCTTAACGACATTTCCATCGGACTGGAGTCCACAGTCTTCAGAGAAAAAAAGAGAGAAGAAAATTACTTACATGAGCGAAAGTGCATCACCGATTAATACATTAATCAGGCTGGAACAAATTTGTGGAGTTATTCTATTTTTTTTTTGTTCCAGTTATGAGAATTTAACAATTTAAAATATATTTTGTGTAAATTTTCTCAATAATAAAACTCATATTTCAAAATATGAATTAGTGAAAAAATCACCTTAATTGATTCATTTCCGGGTTGGATTGATGGGATCTGAATTTTGTTTTACCTGATCCGTAGTTGCAACTTGGTTCAAGATTGTCGAGGAAATACTTTGATTTACGGGACACCCACTGGATTAGCACCCACAGGTCGTTGGGGAGGAAATGGTCTCACATCAGTCTATAACTCGTGGGTTGAAAGTCGAGCTAATTCAAGATGCATGCACGAATGGGATGAAATAAACTCTCATGGGCGAAAATTTTCCAAACAAATAGTTTAATTAGGCAGGATTTCCATCTCCAGGTGGTATTAATCAAGTAAGATCCTAGACTAACGGGGGCTTTGAAAATTGAATAATTGGGTAATGGAAGAAAACTTTGAGGACTATTCAAAGAAACTAAAAGTTGATGTTAATACAATGGATCGAGCGCACGAGCTAGGACTGGACGATAACAATGAACTTCAGTCCATGATTGGTAAGGCTACCAACCGATATGTTACCTTCAAATTTTAGGTTGCATTTTTTTTAATAGTTGGGCTAGTAGTCTTGCATTAGATGTAAGAGTAGTACATGGTGAAACTTATGTTGTGTTTACGGATACGAGTACTTGATTAGGATCGGGCTATAGTCGAGGCAAGTGTTAGACACTTTCTCCGTAAGACGAGATTGCCCTGTATATTTCAGTGCACTACGGGCTACGACAATCGTCCCCAAGATACAACGACTATTTTGGGCAGTTCCAAGATCGTTGCACACGATCTTTATATACCCGGAACCTTTATATACCCGGAACTTTCGGACTCAAGAGAAGGGGAGAGAAAAACAATTATTGCTAATGAATGCTTATGCAATGAATTGTTCGAGTGAAGAAAAATGACAAGTGGAGTCTCATATTTATAGTATGCCAATGGACATGTGGAAAATGTCCAAAAGCCACCATCAAATACAAACTCCAAAAGTCATATTTCTTTTTATTTCTTTTTTAATTTCTTTTTAATTAATTGTTAACCAATTGGTGTCTTCTCATGCCAAAAGAAATATGAAGCTACTGCTTCATTTTCCAACGGACACCAACAATCCCCCACTTGGTTAACAATTTTGTCTACCATGAACGATGACCAATGCATGCAGACTCTAATTGAAAGTTCCGACGTGTTATTATTGCATTGTGACAGGTAGCTTGCGGCTTTGAACCTTCTCAAGTAAGATGTTATCGGATTTACTCGCTGCTCGGTGAACGCGATGTCTTGAACCGTCAGCTTTTTATGTAAACCAAGACAATAACATTTACACAATAACAACCCTAGTATATTTAGGTTCTCACGTTGTGTCCTTTTCGGCCATGGACCATATCTTGGATTCATAAGTATTTTTCTTATTTGAAGCGGCCTCACTTCACACTTACATAGGTGACCTCCTATCGGGAGTATCCTGCCATACTCCACCTTCAACAAGGTATAGGAATCATTAAAAGCAAAATTACTTAACCTAGCCACACCTCTGCAGGTCGACACCTGGGCAGCTTCTGAGAATGGGTTAGGTTCCAGGTGATTAACTGAACACTCCATAACTTAGTTATCTCGTTGAACCAAGTTTGTGGGATCTCCACTCATCATGGTTGAGTTACCGCTATGGACGTCCTTTAGTGTGTGGACTTTAATCCCATTCCCCTTACTGCATTGTACATTTGATCTCGATTAATTCCTTTCGTAAAAAGATCAGCTATATTGTCTTTGGACTTAACATAGTTAATGGTGATCACCCCACTTGAGATCAACTGCCTAACGGTATTATGTCTCTGATGGATATGTCGAGACTTACCGTTGTACATTATACTTTGTGCTCTCCCGATTGCAGATATGTTATCACAATGTATTAATATGGGAGGTACCGGTTTTTCCCAGTACGGAATGTCCTCTAGGAAGTTTCTGAGCCATTCAGCTTCTTCCCCAGCTTTGTCTAGTGCTATAAATTCCGACTCTATTGTGGATCGAGCTATGCACATTTGTTTAGAGGACTTCCAAGACACAGCTCCTCCTCCTATGGTGAATACAGATCTACTTGTAGATTTGGAGTCCTTCGTGTCTGATATCCAGTTTGCGTCACTGTATCCTTCTAATATAGCTGGATATTTAGCATAGTGTATGCCATAGTTTATGGTATGCTTTAAATACCGTAAAACCCTTTCTAGAGCTAGCCAGTGATCCTTTCCTGGATTACTTGTGAATCTGCTAAGTTTACTAACTGAGTACGCAATATCGGGACGAGTGCAATTTGTTAAATACATCAAGCTCCCAATAATTTGTGCATACCTCAGTTGAGATACTGGGTCCCCTTGATTCTTAGCTAAGTGTAGATTTAAGTCTACCGGTGTCTTAGTTGGAGGTTTGTCAAATGCTTCGAATTTCTTGAGCATGTTTTCCACGTAGTGGGATTGTGTCAAAATAATTTTGTCCGCTTTCCTAGAGATCTTTATCTCTAATATGACGTCTACCAGACCCATATCTTTCATGTCGAAGTGATTCTTTAACATGTTCTTAGTTTTTACAATAACCTCGTTATTGCTTCCCATAATTAGTAAGTCATCCATGTAGAGATATACAATTACGTAAGCTTCAGGCGTGCCTCTAATGTAAACACATTTATTGCACTCATTGATCTTGAAACCATTTGACATCATCGTCTTGTCAAATTTTTCGTGCCACTGTTTTGGCGCTTGCTTAAGCCCGTATAGTGACTTGACTAGTCGGCATACTTTATGCTCTTGTCCAGGAGCCACAAACCCTTCAGGTTGCTCCATATATATCTCCTCCTCTAGCTCTCCATTCAGGAAAGTGGTTTTTACATCCATCTAGTGGATCTCGAGGTTATAGAGAGTTGCAACAGCTATGAGCACTCTAATTGATGTGATTCTTGTGACAGGTGAATACGTGTCAAAGAAGTCATATCCCTCCTTCTGTTTGAACCCCTTAGCTACCAATCGAGCTTTATACTTATCGATTGATCCATCAGCTTTGTATTTCCTTTTAAGGATCCACCTGCAACCCAAAAGTTTACAGCCCGGTGGGAGATCCACGATTTCCCATGTGTGGTTTTGCATAATGGACTCTATCTCATTATTGATAGCTTCCTTCCAGAGAGGAGCATCTGGACTCGACAATGCCTCTTGGATTGTCCTGGGTTCATCTTCTAATGCATAGGTTAGATAGTTTGGACCGAAGGACTTGGCTACCTTTGTCCGTTTACTATGTCTAGGTTCCTCATCTTCCTAACTTGACCCTTGCGTAGTCTCGTGTGTCCTTTTCTTGAGACTTCCTTCCTTTCTTTCCTTATTCGGAAAGATATCCTCAAAAAACGTTGCGTTCCTCGATTCAATGATCATTCCTGCGTTAATTTCTAGGTTCTCAGATTTGTGCACCAGGAATCGATAAACACTACTATTTTGTGCATATCCGATAAAGATGCAATCAATGGTCTTGGGTCCTATCCTTACCTGCTTAGGTTTAGGTACTTCGACCTTTGCTAGGCACCCCCACACTTTAAGGTAACCATAGGAAGGTTGTCTTCCTTTCCATAGCTCGTATAGGGTTTTGTCCCTTTTCTTATGTGGCAACTTATTTAGAATGTAGTTAGCTGAGAGCACGGCTTCCCCCTACATGTTCTAGGGTAAGCCCGAGCTAATCAACATAGCATTCATCATCTCCTTAAGAGTTCAATTTTTGCGTTCAGCTATGCCATTCGACTGAGGTGAGTACGGAGCAGTCGTCTGATGAATAATACCGTATTCTCGGCAAAGTTCCTCAAACGGAGCTACATATTCTCCTCCTCGATCACTTCGGATCATTTTGATTTTTATGCGGAGTTGATTTTCAACCTCATTCTTATACCTCTTAAAGGCCTCAAGAGCTTTGTCTTTACCTTTCAAGAGATACACGTAACAGTATCTTGTGCAATCGTCAATAAACGTGACAAAGTATTTCTTTCCACCTCTAGTTTGCACGTGTTTCATATTGCAAGTATCCGTATGAATTAATTCTAAAGGCGTGATACTTCTTTCCACCGAATGAAAAGGTGCTTTAGCCATTTTAGCCTCTACACATACCTCACATTTATCGGAAGGGTTGAACTCTAGATTCAGTAATAAATTTAAACTTACTAACTTTCTTAGCGAGTTTAAATTTACGTGTCCTAATCTACTATGTCATAAATTAGAACACTCGGCCAAATAAGAAGAAACTTTAATTACATTACGACCGTCAAAGTTAAACTTGCGGTGTACAGTTATTACATTCATCTTAAAGAGCCCCTTTTCTAGGTAACCCTTGCCTAAAAATTGACCCGCTTTGGTCAGTACAAACTTATCCGACTCGAATACAAGTTTAAAACCAGCTTTGCTTAATGCTGAGCTAGAAACTAAGTTCTTGCGGATGTCTGGGACATGCAGCACATCATTAAGAGTCAGCTCCTTTCCTGAGGTCAGCTTCAGGACCACCTTGCCTAGTCCGACGATGTTGGACGTTGCAGAGTTTCCCATGAACAGCTTTCGCCCATTGATCGGCATGTAGTATGAAAACAACTTCTTGTCTGAGCAGACGTGGCGAGTAGCTCCAGTATCCACGAACCACTCCCTCGGATTGTCCACTAGGTTGGCCTCGAACACCACAGCTGATAGATCCATATGGTCTTTGGCTAGGTTGGCCTTTCCTTGATCGTCCTTCTTCGGTAGGCGACAATCCTTAGCCATGTGGCCAGGTTTCCCGCAGTTGTAGCAAGCGCCCTTGATCTTCTTATTCTTGCTTTTCTTAGGCTCTTGCTTCTCATGCTTGTCCCCGGACTTCTTCCTCTTCTTGCCACCTTTACCTTCGGCGAGGTTCACGATGCTTTTGGAGGAGGCCTTGCCTTGTTCGACTTTGGACTTTCGGTTGTCTTCCTCGATTCGAAGCCTCACGATCAGGTCTTTTAGGCTCATGTCCTTCCTCTTATGCTTGAGGTAGTTCTTGAAGTCCTTCCAGAGCGGGGGGAGCTTCTCGATTACTGCGACCACTTGGAAGGACTTGCTGAGTTGCATCCCTTCGGCATGTATCTCGTGAAGGATCAGTTGTAACTCTTGCACTTGGTCGATGACCATCTTGGAGTCCACCATCTTGAAGTCGAGGAACCGCCCGACGATGAACTTCTTCATCCCGGCATCCTCTGTCTTGTACTTCTTTTCGAGTAAACTCCACAGCTCCTTAGTGGTCTTGTGTACCGCGTAGACGTTGTAGAGTGTGTCATCTAGTCCATTCAGGACGTAGTTGTGGCAGAGGAAGTCACTGTGATTCCACGCGTCGAGGGCATTGATCACTTGCTGATCTTTCTCATTTTCCGCGAGCTTTGGTGCGTCCTCCTTCAGAAACTGTACCAGGTTGAGTGTGGTCAGGTAGAACGTCATCTTCTGCTGCCACCTCTTGAACTCGGTACCGTTGAACTTCGCTGGCCTTTCGACGTGGATAGTTCGCGGGTCTGTGGTCAGAACAACGGTGCTACTCGATGCCATCTTCAAGTACGATCTCGTCTTACGATTATTGGGTTGTCGGATACGAGTACTTGATTAGGATCGGGCTATAGTCGAGGCAAGTGTTAGACACTTTCTCCGTAAGATGAGATTGCCCCGTATATTTCAGTGCACTACGGGCTACGGCAATCATCCCCAAGATACAACGACTATTTTGGGCGGTTCCAAGATCGTTGCACACGACTCTCGAACCTTTCGGGCGAACCCTTATATACCCGGAACTTTCGGACTCAAGAGAAGGGAAAAGAAGAACAATTATTGCTAATGAATGCTTATGCAATGAATTGTTGGAGTGAAGAAAAATGACAAGTGGAGTCTCATATTTATAGTATGCCAATGGACATGTGGAAAATGTCCAAAAGCCACCATCAAATACAAACTCCAAAAGTCATGTTTCTTTTTATTTCTTTTTTAATTTCTTTTTAATTAATTGTTTACCAATTGGTGTCTTCTCATGCCAAAAAAAATATGAAACTACTGCTTCATTTTCCAACGGACACCAACAACTTAATAGTCTGATTACAAAATAGATACTCACATATTGAACTAAAAGACTAAGCTACATTTCCTAAAAAAAAAAAAGACTAAGCTACATGATTGAGAGGTTGTTCATACTCGATCAGATATCAACTTCGAGAGTTAAATTAAACTCTATGCTAGGCATATACCTCTAGCAAGAAGTGACTAACTAAAAAATGGTGAGCAGAATACTGAGTCAACATTCTCCGTACGTTGCAAAACATTGCAGCTAGGACAGAGTCTATAATACGAAATACAGTTCGGAGATAGATCCGTGGGAAGTTTGATGCGAGGAAATTTGTTTAATTTTTGCGGAAGGAAAATATATATGTCGTGCCAATAATTGAGAATATTTACCGGTGTTGAACTTTGATTGGGATTCGTTGTATTAGAGCTCGAACCCATGTTATACCGGTATATACGTGTTACAATTTTTTGGGGGTAGATAGTATATATTTGTTACATGTAGCCGGTTGTAATACATTGAGGACGTTATATCATTTATACGCCACTTTTTTCTCGACTTTATTGTACCTTGTAACAAAGTTGTCAGATTGGTCTACGAGTATGGATCGTTTAAACATAGAAAAATTGTGAATTAGAAAATCGTAATACGGATTATAAAATTTTACCAAATATAAAAATTATATGAATAATTAATAAAAATATTCTTAACATAATGTAAAAATATAATTTTCTTAAACATTATCTTAAAATTTTAATTTAACACGGATGCTTAGACCTTGTTATAATAAAGTTACATTATGTTTAAAATAAAATATCAAATATATTTGAAATAATCAGAAATCGTTAAATATGGTTCTCTAAAATATATCAAAATATTAAATAAATCTCTTTCAAGAATCATCTAGAAGAGAACAAATTAGTTAACAGAAATCTTGCGAGTTAGATTGTAAATCTTGAAATCTTAAGAATATCAGGTAATCCTACCAATCTTGATAACCTTCCATTCTTGCATAAATCTGATATGGTATAACCATGACGAATCGTAAAATCGTGCTGAAGAGTGCACTATTTTTTGTCTTTTTTTTTTTTTGGCTTTGTCTTGTATCCGGTGTGTTCTTAAGTTTATTGCGATCTGATTCCTAACGACTGGATTCTTTCAATATTATTATAAAGAATGATTTGATTTCCTCAAGCAATAATACTGATTTCTTATTTCGTCTGATGATAATAACGCGACCTGTTATTGGCCGTGTAAATCTTTGCTTGCGTGGAGTCAATCCCAGTCAACGTCGATACCCAATCCATGAACGTAACATAACCTCTGCCTTTTTTCCCCAAAATAAATCTTGTTATTATGGTTGATTTTAAAGTAATATCTGCTCCATCCGTAATTGTGTTCCAAAGCTATACCATCTTTTACTTTCTCAAAAAAAAAAAGAAAAAGATTTTATTGCGATTTTTATGTGTCAAATAATAATATTTTGAATAATTTTTAATGGCATCTAAAAAAAGTGTGTGATACATCATAAACTTTTAAAAGTACCAATTATCGAACATAACACATAGCCATGCAGTGAACACAAAACGAACTATTCTTTCACTATTCTCAAAATTATTTTCTCTCGAGGGTGTGATTACTTTCTCTTGCCAAGTGTCTGCCACTTGTTCTGGTCATCACCATGCTTTAACAAAAATGGTTCTTGTAATTAGAGTCTACTAAATTGAGTAATTTTATAATGGTATTAAGTTGCCAAGTAATTGTACTTAATTATTACAAATAATCTTTCACCCTAAAACAAATTATTACATATAATCAATTCGATATGCTTGTTTAATTAACCTTAGATAGAGAAAAATTAAGAATAATTTAACTGATTCTCCTGAAATTGTAAAAAAAAATCAAATAATGTCCATACAAAATATAGGAAGAGTACTAGTAAATTAGTAATATATTTTTAAAAAGTCTTCTATAAAGTCGCATAAAATCCACTCGTTTAATTTGCTAGGAAAATACAAATTGACATCAACATCCCCTTATCATAGGCGACACGAAAAGATGTCAATAAAACTAAGTTTTTTTTGGTAGAAAATAAAACTAAGTGTAAACAACGAAGATGACGCATATTGTAGACGTCATCCCATCGTATTAACAGTGAAAGCTCCATGGAGTTTTTTTAAAACAAAATTTAGAATGTTTGTCTAAATCTGGAAATTCAAATATTATATTTAGTCTTATTTTTTTCCTAAATATATTTTTCATTTTTTTCCAGAGAAACGCTTGGTAGTTATAAGGTTGGATTTGGTCCTCAAAATTGTTCTAGATGATTAAATAGTCCGTCCAATTATGATAAAATAATTTGTCAAATTATGATGAAATAATTTTAAAGGATCTTTTAAATAAATTAGAACTATATCGAGATAAAAAGGTTAGATAAAATAGTTTATCTATTTATAATAAAAATAGTTCACATGATCATCATATGATAAAAGAGATTGGATAAAATAATTTATAATAAATATTTTGTGGAATAAAGCAACTAAAATTGTTCTTGGAAAGAATTTTGAGGATAAGTATGGTCCCAATAGTTTCATGTAGTTTTTAAAAAATCATACCATTTTATAACATTTTGTTTGAATATTTTTTTAAATAATTATATAAAATTATTTTTATTTGATTATCTAAATTATATAATTTTTATTCGAAATTATATCTAAAGTTGATACAATAACTATATTCAAAAATATAAAGATGATATAAAACTAATGTAAAATTAGTGTAAAGAAATTGAAACTGAAAATCACGAAACCCACGAATGGAAGAGAAGAAAAGACAACCTTTATTGAAATTGAGCAATAAATGAAAAGGAAACTGTCCAACAACATCGCCGACACTGACGTCTGGTCAATGGTCAATAAGTACGGCCATACGCGTGTTGTTACCGGTACACTTTTTGAAAGAAGAATTTCTGGTTTACTGATAGGTACCTACTTGCAAAAAAGACCAAAAAAAGAAAAGATGGATTGACAATATTATTTGATTATATTAAAAATAAGCAAGTAAAAGATAATCACATATTATAAAATTTTATCAATATAAAAGTATAAGATAATTATATATTATAAAATTTTATCAATATATATTTATATTAATTGATTAAAAGATAATTGTATATTATAGATTTTCAGCCGAGATTTTATCAATTAGTAAATCCGTATCATGCTATATATGCCAAATTGCAATCGTCCACTCAAAAGTCAAAAACCACTTTGGGATTGCTTGTCAAAATGCGGATAGAATGCGCCAAGTGCATTGTTTCTGGGCTCTTGAAACGAGTACTGCTGGGTAACTCCACGGCCCAATACGCAGCATTTAAGTTATATAACAAACAAAGCCAAAGACATTCCCTTTTCTTTTATCTTTCTTCCCTGGACCCTAAAGCACAGTTAGTCACTGGAATGAGATAAATCATACAAAAATTAAACTATATTTCCTCAACCAATTGACATCACATATTTGAAAATTCACAGCAGATTCGGACTCATTTATATCTCGTCGTTTAGCAATAACATTTTAAGTTTCTGATTATTTTGTATAAACTGATTTGTTAGAGAAAATATTATTCTGCAAAATATATTTTTTTCGAAACGATTAAGTACTTCGTGTTTATAATTGTTTGTTAATAAAATAGTGTAAAATATATTTTCTTCAAAATAATTACGTGTTTCGTGTTTGTAATTGTAAGTTCAATAATTAAAAAGTGTAATATTATGTATCAAACATAAGCAAAATCTACTGCCAAGAAGCTGTATTTGATCCAAGCTAATAACATTAGGTTGGCCTCTTAGTTGGTACTCCTCCTCTATAAACTTGTTGTACTCTCTACAAACATATTCTCAAGCCCTCCATGTACACAACAACAACATCTCGCAATAAGCTCTCTCGCTCTATATCCGGGTTTGGTTGAGCACTGATCCCGAAATGGCAGCTGCTAGAGCGGCCGTGAAGTTCGGATCTCTTGTCAGGGAGGAAGCCATTTGTTGGATGAGTATCTGGTTGATCGCCGGAGACTGATCGATCTGCCGCGTTGACTCTTTATCGGCATTGTCCATCCCCGAAGCAGGTCGCAATGGCGACGGTCCGGCTGGTGTTGTTGGTGTCGGGCTCGGGCTCGGGTTCGGTCGGGAGGAGGTATTGCTCGAGCATAATGATAGCCCGGGTTGTAAAGGTTTCTCGTGGTTGTGCTCGCCTTCGTATGTTGCTACCAGTACTGACGGATTTGTTGCACTTCTTTGGACCTAAAATAAAGAGAAACCATGTTAGTATTAATAATCGATAATTCGGATTCGAGTTGGTACAACAACAATTACTAGTGTGAGGTTGGTTAATTACCTTCTTCTTGACAGGGCAAGTAGGAGAAAAGGAACACTTGAAGTAAGCCCTAGGAGAAGGATTGTCTCTAGTGACTTTTTGCCCATATTTTCTCCATTGGTATCCATCCTTCACCACCTAAGAGAAAACCAATGCTTCGTCAATTACAAGGAAAACCCTTTTGGAAATAATATTCAAGATGGGAAAATTACATAATGGTGTATATATATTCTTAATTACCA
>SOPF01017872.1:0-31383 GCA_012979155.1 Hypericum perforatum
TTTTGCTCTTCTGTCATTATTCTCTCCATGTTTTGGTTAATGTTGGTTACTGATTCTTAACCAGGCAAGCTGGCAAAACCAAGGCAGTTGCACAACTCGCAATGGGGTATGATGTGTCCAGCTGAAACTCCTGAAGGACAGGTGAGTGCTTCTGGCCTGGATTACAGTTCCACTATGGTTATGCTACAGTAAACAAGTTTCCATCCTGATATTGGTGTGCGGCTTTTGTAATTTCAGGCTTGTGGACTGGTGAAGAATCTTGCTTTGATGGTTTACATAACCGTCGGATCAGCTGCATATCCTATCCTGGAGTTTTTGGAGGAATGGGGTACAGAGAATTTTGAGGTTTGCAGCTTTAACATCAAGGAGTATTGTTCTGTGTTATTTCATCCATTGGATGCTGTACCAACTATGATTTTTTTGGATGCAGGAAATATCTCCTGCAGTTATTCCACAATCTACAAAGATTTTTGTCAATGGTTGCTGGGTGGGTATTCATCGGGATCCCGATATGTTGGTGAAGACATTGAGGAAGCTCCGCAGAAAAGTGAGTATATATAATATTCAATTACAATAGAATGTTAACTAACCTAGCTAGATTCAGTAAATCGTAACTGTTAACTTCTCTGCCAAATAGTTATGAATTTGTGTAGAAGTTGATGAATACCCATGGTGCCACTTAGACATTGAGTAGTTGTTGAGAATCCCACATTCGGTGATGCAAGAGTTGAGGGCTTGTTTACAAGTGGGGAAAATCCACCCAACTTTTTGCGTTTAGTTTTTGGGTTGAATATAGAGATTCTAACAGTAGTTTTGTCTGTAAGTTATACGTGAGCTTAATTGATTCATAGCTTCTCCTGATAATCTCGTGTAGAAAAAAGAAATTCAGTTTGTTCCATAGCTACCCTCTTTACCTTTTTTATTTATTTTGATACTATACTGATTTTAGTGAAGGGTTAATGTGGTTGAATTATGATATTTTGATATGTTCAGGTTGATGTGAATACTGAAGTTGGAATTGTAAGAGATGGTAGATTATTGGAACTAAGAATATACACCGACTACGGCCGCTGCAGTCGACCTTTGTTTATTGTGGAAAAACAAAGGCTCCTTATTAAGAAAAAGGACATTCATGCCTTGCAACAAAGAGTAAGTAAAATAACGTGATCTAGACATGGTTCATTTCTTCCTAATGGCTCCACTAAATGTATGTGCTTGTTTCCTCAGGAATCTCTTGAAGAAGGTGGCTGGCGTGAGCTTGTGGCCAAGGGGTTCATTGAGTACATCGACACTGAGGAAGAGGAGACCACCATGATATCTATGACTATCCATGTGAGTGGAGCTGTTTGTTTCGAGAAACATGTTCTTATTTATGACGATAGACCCTATCTCTAGTTGGCTGTTGTTTAGAAGACTAATTAGTTTGCAAAAATGATCCCAGGATCTTGTACAAGGAAGACTCAATCCTGATGAAGCCTGTTCTGCACAATACACGCATTGTGAGATCCATCCATCTCTTATTTTAGGTGTTTGTGCCTCGATTATTCCATTTCCTGACCATAACCAGGTAATTTCTCATACGTTTTGGAAGATCTCTTGAATTTGTCATTAATGTTATACTTACATTAAGTTTCTCATCTATTAGTCTCCCCGTAATACATACCAATCTGCTATGGGGAAACAAGCCATGGGAATTTATGTCACCAACTACCAGTTCAGAATGGTATGACCTTTCTTCTACCTTGGTATGATGTGCATTTTCCATCTACTTACGTATTTTATTTGCATCAGTCTTATTACTGTCCTTTGTGATTTTAATCAGGATACATTGGCGTATGTTCTCTACTATCCCCAAAAACCACTTGTTACCACAAGAGCTATGGAACATCTTCACTTTAGGCAACTTCCAGCTGGCATTGTAAGTATCTTAATCTTGTATTTCCTTTTTCATGCTGTATGTTAAACTCATGGTTTTTGATGTGTTTTCTGTCATGCAGAATGCTATTGTGGCAATTGCTTGTTATTCTGGATACAACCAAGAAGATTCCGTGATTATGAACCAGTCATCAATTGATCGTGGATTCTTTAGATCTCTCTTCTTTCGTTCATATAGGTAAGCAGGTAGCTCAAACTTTCTCGTGAACTTGCTTCAGGGTGCTGGATTAACTTGTCATTTATCATCCTTGCAGAGATGAGGAGAAAAAGATGGGGACACTTGTTAAAGAAGATTTTGGAAAACCAGATAGAAACAATACAATGGTGAGAACTAATCTTTATGGTTTGTTTTCTGGGTAATGTTATGTTTAGAAGTTACTCAAAAACTCTTTATATTGACAGGGAATGCGCCATGGTTCTTATGATAAATTGGATGACGATGGTCTTGCCCCTCCTGTGAGTTCATATCTTATGTTTGGTTGTACTTCGTTATTTTTCGACGCCTTGCCATTTTAAGGCGACTGAAACCTATTGTATGATTTGGCCAGGGTACTAGAGTTTCAGGTGAAGATGTCATTATTGGAAAGACTACTCCTCTTGCTCAGGAGGAAGCTCAGGGACAGTCTTCACGATATACAAGGCGTGATCACAGCATCAGCTTACGCCATAGTGAAAATGGGATTGTGGATCAGGTAAGATCAAGCAAAAGATCAAGCAATGCTGTAGTGGTATTTTGCATTAACATTTCACAGAACTCAGATTGTTGGACAAGGGGAAATTAAACGATTAATGTGCTGTTTTGAGCACAACCAACTTAAAAAACAAAGAAGTTTGGATTTCTTATGCCACTGAAATATGTTGCTTGGCTCAACGGTTGATACTGTTCTACTTTGTTGCTTTTGGCTATTTGCAGGTTCTACTCACTACAAATGCTGATGGGTTGAGGTTTGTAAAAGTTAGGGTTAGATCTGTTCGTATACCTCAGATTGGGGACAAGTTTAGCAGTAGGCATGGTCAAAAGGGAACTGTTGGTATGACCTACACCCAAGAAGATATGCCTTGGACGGTAGAAGGCATTTGCCCTGATATTATTGTGAACCCGCATGCCATTCCTTCTCGGATGACAATCGGTCAACTTATTGAGTGTATCATGGGGAAGGTTGCTGCTCACATGGGAAAGGAAGGAGATGCAACTCCATTTACCGATGTCACTGTAAGTGTTGCGACCTATGAAATCATTGTTCTGAAAGTGTCACGACTTAAACTCACGCAAGGATAGCTTATGGTTTGAATCCTTTCAACTTTTTTATCTGATCACGAGTATTAGTTACTTTGTTGAGTTCCCTTCCATTGAACTTTTTTATTTCCTCTGATATTGTAGGTTGATAATATAAGCAAAGCACTTCACAAATGTGGTTACCAGATGCGTGGATTTGAAACCATGTACAACGGTCACACAGGCAGGCGGCTTTCAGCTATGATATTCCTTGGGCCGACGTATTACCAGAGATTGAAACACATGGTCGATGATAAGATCCATTCTCGTGGAAGGGGCCCTGTGCAGATCCTTACTAGGCAACCCGCTGAAGGGCGTTCACGTGATGGTGGTCTTCGATTTGGTGAAATGGAACGTGATTGCATGATTGCTCACGGCGCTGCAAACTTTTTGAAAGAGAGGTTGTTTGACCAAAGTGATGCGTACAGGGTCCATGTCTGCGAAAAGTGCGGGCTGATAGCGATTGCAAATCTTAAGAAGAATTCTTTCGAATGCAGAGGATGCAAGAACAAAACCGATATTGTTCAGGTAACCTATTGTATCGAGTTTTTTTTTTCTCCATTGGTTCTGGTTTCTGTCTTCTAGAACTTTTAACGTCTTTTCGATATGGGTTCGACTTGTCTGCAGGTACACATACCGTATGCATGTAAGCTACTTTTCCAAGAGCTGATGTCCATGGCTATTGCTCCGAGAATGCTCACGAAGGACATCAAGCCAATTAAAGACCAGAAGAAGAAAGGAGCTTAAGATACAATTGCCTACGTAACGCGATTTCTTGCCTGTCGCTTTTCATGGAGATTGCTCCGCGGACTCATCAGGAAATGTAGATCAGAAATAAAGGAACAATCGGGAAGTTCATTCGGGCGACGAGACTCTTGTAGCTTAATCGGAGATATTCGAGTTAGAATCACTGGCTGGTGCATTCCATGTAAGAAGATTAGGCACATGAGTGCGGTTCGGAATTTCTCCATTTCCTCGCATAGGGTAGTAACCGGGATGATTGATTGCGACATGTCCCATAACTAGCTGTATCGTTCTGTTTTTCTTTCTTTTTATCGGGGTTAATCAAACTGTCTTAACACATTGCCTTTTGATTTACTGATATAATATATTGATTACTTTTCAGGAATTACATTAATTCTCTCTCATACTTTCACTGAGTTAAAAGGTACCGTGACATGATTAAGTTTTTTTAATAAGTCATGATATGATTATTTATTTGAGTGAGACCAAGGAGCCTATCTGCCAATGATTTTACCATGAACAAAAAATATGTCAAAATGTGGTTATATTTTAGTCAATAAATAAAAATTTGAAACATAATATAATCCGCTGTATATCTAGAAAATAGTAAAATATCAATTGTATGGACGAACTAATGATTAAGGTTGTAACAGCTGTAGCATGCTTCTAAGAGTGGATGTCATAAACATCTGGATGATCCAATTTTGGTACAAATTATGGAGCTCAAGAAATAAAATGCGAAAAATGAGTCTGGTGACTCGTTTCGCTGCATGAGTGGTCCTTATTCCTTAAATTCTATAAAAAAATTATACATGGGGTCATTAACTATCAAAATGCAACATACAATATAAACGAGTGCGTTAATCGATAGTGTTGTCAGACGCTAATCATCGTCCAACAATAGAATCTTTAAAAGTTTGTAGAAAGCTTCATTAGATACTTTGGTATGGAGTATTTGAGAAGGTCCAGTAAAATTAATCTAGTAAGACTACTCTGAGTTAGAAAACAAAGTAAAAAAATCAATTATAATTCATGCAATTTTGAAGTTCAAGATATTTGTTAAACATCAAGAAGGATGTAAGAAGGGTGTGGAATGACATTTGGAACTCTACAAACTCGTTTTGCATTCACCAAAAGTTCATGTTTTCTATGACATTAGTACCAAATAGAAAAAGTTATAAAGACATGTACCATATTACATCATTTGATAGTAGATGATGAACGAGAAATATATAGCTTTTGTCAAACTTGAAGAATTTATTAACATTATCTTAGTAGCAGTACTAGCGTTAGCAACACAGGTTTAGGTACTCACATCTCATCCTTAGTAAATTATATGAGGGCTGAAATATATGTTTGCAATATGGAGAAGCTCATATTGCTCTGAGAAAAATCTGATTGAACATACTTGAAAAAAAATTTAGTTAGCATAATTGATTATGTAATTTGCTATTATTTATGTATGTTTTCAATTTTCATAATTGTTATGTAATTTACAATTTCTAATTCAAATTATTTATAAATAATTTCATATTTTGATTTTTTTTTATTTTGGTTGGTTCAGAATTAATTTTAACGTTTTTAATTTTGTTCGAAATAATACTAAATTTGATAGAATAGTTATATTAAAAAAAATAGAGCAAACGTGAAACACATGTAAAGTTAATATAGCAGGATCTCTACTGTAAAAAAAAAAATTGAAGTTAGGGATCACGAGCTCACGTGGAAGAAAAAAAAGTATATGCGAATTTACCGCTATGTATAGTCTAATAAGAATGGATTAAATAATAACCATTTGGAAAATTGATAAATTGCTATCCCGCTTCAAAACATGGATATCAAATTCAAACTCTAAGCACGCACCAGTATTAAAATTTGATTAAAAAAAAACCTTGACACCTTTTAAAATTTTCCTTTCTTCAAAATTAAATTAATTAGTCTAGTAGTTCCTAGTTATTTCACATTGACGATCTGTCACTAGTCAGTTTATACATTTCTTACTTACCAGAAAAATTTTTACCCCCCAAGAAGGTGTATACATTTCTTACTTACCATCAAAGAGATTACTTACCAACAAAGATTTATACATTTCTTTCAACCACAATGGCACAAGTAAGTCGAATACGGATACAGTATTTAATAAAAGAAATTCGGATTTGGTGTCATCATTTCGTTGTTGAGATTAATCATGATGTTATTCACTATGTTGGAAATGCGTCGTGAACCAAGAGAAATAGATTGATGTACGTGTAAGCGTACATCTTTTTGGGCATATTTATCGTATTGTTTGATCATGTTTTTAGTCATTTTGTTTATGTTTAGTGTAGCGATAGTTGTGTTTTCGTGTTTAGTCGAGAAAACGGATCATTGTCGAAGTTATTTGTGTTTTTACAGGAGCGAGAATGGATGACCGGTCGTTTGAGCAAGGAAGAAAAATGCTGAAAAACCATCTGTAGCGAGCGCTACACTTTGTAGCGACCGCTAGGTTCGAGCTCCGATTTTTGGACGAATTTCTGTAGCGATCGCTACGTTTTATAGCGGTCGCTATACTTACGAAAAAACAGGCTATAACGAGCACTATAAGTTGTAGCGATCGCTACACTTGCTACAGAAGTCAAGAAAAGCTGCAAACCGAAAGTTATCAACTTGCAACCTCAAATCCTTCAACTTGCAGCCATTTTTGTTGATAGAGGACAACCTATTTAGCCGTCGCCAACTCATGACAACTCATTTCCAGCATGAAGACAACTTGCATCCACCATTTAACAACTCATTTCCATACATGAAGATCAAGTTGTAGAATTGCTTTTAGTAGGCTATAAATAGGTTGTATGAGCTTCATTGTAAAATCATCTAGGAGAAGGAGGTTAGACGTAGAACTAATCGACTGAGGTCTTGAAAATGATAGACCATATCCTACTATCAACTTAGAATAGCTTTACTTTTACCTTGCAAAGGTTGTACTCAACATTCTGAATTGATAATCAAGAAGGTACCTTTGTTTCTTTAAATTCTTCTTTACATTTCGAGTTTTCTTTATCTTTGCTTAAAGTGAATATGTGCATGTTTTTATAAGTTAAGGAGTGATAACTTGATTTTAAGCACATCCATTTGTTCATGATTGATTCTAGATAAAAAGTGACAGTTTGATTTGAATCATATATTGCCTTTAATTATTCTAGCTTAGTTACATATGTTCTTGGATCAATAGTGACAGCTTGATTCGGATCATATCTTGTCTTTGTTATTTGATATTGTTAACAACTTGAGATTGACAACCTTAGGTTCTTACAATATTAAAATCCTTAGTTTAGCATTCTCAACATCCATTAATTGATCTACTTAGCTTAAGATCTTGATTACATAATCTCGTACTTAGCAACAAATTCTATTTTCCCTGTGGAGACGACCTTACTTATCACTTTATTACTTGTTGCGATCGTGTACTCTTACACGCATTATTTAGATCCACGTTTGGACGCATCATAGATAATAATGGATAATTTTTTTTATAAAGAGATGTTAATAATATAATGGAAATCACTGTAATTAAATAACTTTCTCTCCTCCTCACATGTTAATCAAGCACATGGCCATTAAAATTATGAGCAATACATTGTGATCTAGAAAGAGTATACTTTTGATAATCACGTACCGACTTACCCTTGCAAAAAAACTTGACAAATTAAACTAGTGAAAATAGAGAGGCTGTGCTTGTGTTCCATCCATTAGACTATGTTTACCGGTGACTTTTGGTAACCCAACTCACCTTTTTTTTGGATGGGACAAACCAAAATTATAAAAATATAAATAAAACTGGGCAAATTTTAGTGACATTTCACCAACTACATCGAGTTAACTAAGGGCTGGGGTTGGCCTTTTCTTTTAACTTTGTGTGTAAAAAGTTCGTTGGATTAGTTGCGCATTCAGTGCAAATTTATGGGGAATTCATACTCTTCTTACATCCAGAATCTTTTTCTTTCTCATTACCAGTCTTTCCCACTGGAACACAATAATAAGCATTTGTTTACTCATGCTTTTCCACGTATTCGTAAACTTGGGTCAACTTTTTCTTTGGAGACACTCATTAGATTTATGTCCATCTGTTTTGCACTTGTAGTACTAATTCTAACGTCTATCTCGACTTTCTTTCCTTTCCTTTGAGAAGATTTGACAATATGTTTCTCCAAATGAAATTGAGTATCTTCAATTAGTTGTCTCTAGTTTTCAATAAAAAAAAAATTAGTTGTCTCTAGTGATTTCAAGAATTCTTCAAAATTGAACCGATCTTTCTAGCCTTATTATTACAAGCACCTTAAAAGTATAGCAATATGCCATACTCTATTTTGCTCTTGACATTATCATGCAATTCATTAATAAATCGAGTAATCTATTAATTTTTATTTTTCTTAGTATCATTTCGAACAGTCAATCTCATGAACTCAGTAGTATACTCTCCAATAGTACATTTTTCTTGCGAACAAGACAAAAATTGCAAATACAGTGACTGTTGATAATTAGCAGGTAAAAATCGACTCATCACTGCTTGTTCCATAAAAGGCCAATTATGAATAGGACATTGTCCTTTCATCTCCTTGACACTTGTTCCTTTCGTCACCAAATAGCTGCTCTAGATTCCAGCTTAAAGGCCACATAATTGACCTTTTGTTCTTTAGTCAAATCCATACATTTAAAATATTTTTCTACCAAGTCCAACCAATTCAGAAAAAGGTTTGATATCCATACCACCATAAAATTTTTCAATATTTATTTTAAAAAGACGATCAATACGGCAATAAGTACCTGTATTCCATAATAATCTGGTGGAACTTCAACTCTCCCACCAAAACCACGAGTTCCATAGCCTCAATGAACCTAGTTTTTTCCGACCTCCTCTTTCTCCACGTTCTCTAATTCTAACATTCTGAATAGATTCAGTCGCTTCATTATTTCCAATATCAAGACCTCCAATAGCATTACTTGTAGGGGTAGTAGTAGGTTGTAGTATCAAACTCAAGTGGCAAAGACTGGCAAAGTACCTCTTGCATAGAAGCCTTTAGAGTATCCAGACGCTTTAAAGTGTCTTGGTTTGCCATCATAAATATTTGAAAATCCTGGGATCAAATTATAAGTTTACCACTTGGGTAAATTCCTAAATAATCCCAGTCCCTAGAAAACTTCAAAATGGTACTCAAAATCTACCAAATTACCAAATTTGTCCAGAACCCTAATCTGATAAAGAACAGAAGTAACAAACTTATAACCACTATGAGGGCCAATGCCGACATTTCCAGGATGGGTGGAAGTTGGTCATGGATGGCCAATGGTGTAGTGTCTACATCCAGTAACTCCATGAACGGTGGATCGATGGGTGGCATAGCTCCTTAACAAACAAGGCTACAACTCCCTCTAACCACCACATCAGGGTGGGGAGTGATCGATAATCATAATGGAGAAGATACGAGAGTCTCAAGCTCTGATCACAGAGAGGTGGGTTGGCATAGAGGAGGTCGAGGTTGAGCGGATAGTGGGCGTGTTGGAACTGATGCCCATGATTGCACTTCTTCTCAGAACAGTGAGAGCATTCTGCTTCTCGGGCTTTCATTAGAGCAGACAAGCTTGGCGGTGACCACTCAATAATTCTGGTCATCGGGGCTGCAAGCAGCGAGAGTCTCGGACGTTCAACAACTTAAGGCAGCTACTAGGATTTTTGAAAAAAAACTTATTCACAATTCCGTCTCTTGTTTTTTTGATTTTTTTTATAGACAACTCGAAGATGGAGTATAATATTTGAATACATTGATCCGGATGAACGAAACTCTGATATCACCTAACATAAAGTAGTAGAAGCAAATCAACAAACTGAATAGATAAAGATTAAAAATATTTCTGGAAATAATTAAAGACAAAATCTTTCATAGTAAAATACTCAATAATATTCTTTATAACATAATTCAAAACATACGAGCTAATAACCTTTATATAGAATTATGGTTAATAGAATGTTAAATAATTTCAAATACGAAATAATATTTAGAAAATAATAAAACACAAGATAGAAATCTCACATGATCAAAATTAATAGGAGAAATTAGGCTAAGGTCCTATACTTTTGGGATTCAACTGGTTTCGTCCGTAGAGTTTAAAAACTACTCTTTCAGTCCATATTGTGTAAATAATCGAACTTTTTAGTCTCTAAAAGTCAACATAATTTTTTTATGACCATTATATCCTTCAAACAAAAACCAAGTCAAACAAAAACCCAAATCAAATCAAACCAAATCAAAACCCAAATCAAACCAAGACCCAAATCAAACCAAAACCCAAATCAAACAAAACCCAAATCGAATCTACAATCATCCCTGAGCCCAATTGCCTTATCGGAGGATGATGTCATCGATGACGATAATCTGTACCCGAACACCAACGAGTTCCCATACTCTAACAACGAGCTGGACTACACTTCAGATCTTTTGAACAACATCGAGTCACCGACGTCGGGATTGAGCCCTTTCCGAAGAATAGTTTGGAAATAGATCTACAAAGTGTAGGAATGGGAAGGGGATCAGTGGAGGGAGACCGCGACAGCAGGAAGGTGGTCCCTCACCGGGCCCCACTTATAGATCATCCCCCAGGCCCGAGCGTTCTCTATGTCGGCACTCATGTCTCCGCCCTCTAAAGCAGTTATCTACGACTAGCAGGGCCCACCCAACTCCATCACCAGGTCCTACCTCTTCTTGTGGAGATGCTCGCCGCTCTTATTAACCCCTACGATAAGGCTGCATAGAAGGTACTAGATTCTTTTTTGAGTAAATTGCCCTCCCGTCCCTCTCCTTTGCTTAAATTACTATTTTTTCCCTACTGTTTCAAATATGATGATTTCGTCCTCCACATTTGATTTAATAGCACTCTGAGGTCCCTGATGCCGGAATCGGAAAAAAACTCCGGCGACCGGAGACTTGAAATGACCAAATTGCCCCTCCCTCTCCCTCCAATTATCTTCCTTCTCTAACTTCTCTTCCTTCTCCGGTTCTCCACGTCGATATGAAGGAAGAGGGAGGGGCAATTTGGTCATTTCAGGTCCCCGTTCGCCGGAATTGTTTTCCGATTCCGGCACCAGGGACCTTAGAGTGCTATTAAATCAAATCTGGAGGACGAAATCATCATTTTTGAAGCAAAGGAGAGGGACGGGAGGGCAATTTACCCTTTTTTTTTCTTTTTAGGCTATTTTTTACGAATCGTAGTGGTTGTTTTTTTTCCTGGATTGTGCATTATTTAAGAGTTTCCCTAGTAAAGAAGTCCTCGGAGGAGGGTGATGTTGCCGCCAAGGAAGTCGCGAAAGGTGATGGCGGGGTTGACATGTCCACCAGAGATGTTGGCGCCGACGGAAACGACGACGAACAGCCCAAATACATGGGCAAGGGTGGCGGCCAGCAGGGGTGGTGGAGCCGTCGTCGGTGAGTTTGTTGAAGGCCATGCCGGATCCCTCTCCGGCGAAGATGAAGATGAGCGTGGATAAGAAGTCTTCGATTGGTTGGGTTTTCTTGTGCCTCAGGGCTCCCGATGTTTGGCTTATTTGGTTCGACGTGATTGCGGTCTCAATCTTCCCATAAATTTAACGTTCCTGGAATTGCTTTTCTGCCCGGTCGTGTTTAGGAAGGAAAGCCCAGGTTCGTTCAGTGAAGCAGGAAAGAAGATGGACGTTTATTTAATTAGAGAAGAAGAAGAAGAAGAAGAAGAAGAAGAAGAAGAAAAAGAAGAAGAAGGAGGGTACTCGGTAGAGTTAGTTTTTGGATCGGTATGGTTCGAAATATTTGATTTAGTTTATTTAGATTTGGGTTTGGGTTAACTTTTAAATGAAGGATATAATTGTCAAATTAGGTTGATTTTTAGAGACTAAAAAGCTCTATTTTGCATTTTGCTAAAATATGAAAAACTAAAAATGTAAATATTGTACGTAAATAAATGAAAAATTAATTATTCATCAATAAAATAATATCGAAGTATGTTTAGACTATTAATTATGATTATGTTCCATATTCTATTTTTGTATTGATTATTATGTTAGATAATTTGAATGAGTTTCGTTTTTCTAAGTAATGTTTTTCCTTTCTACTAAAAGATGTCGTTGACTCATCGAATTTTTATAAATGAGGTATGATCCATTCTCAGTTGTTACTTTTTCTACGTACTAGAATTGAAACTATAACACACGTTTAATAAAGATTAATGGTATCTTAGCCACTCGATTTCTAAAAAAGACAGATGAAAGAAATATCAATTGTTCACCAATAACGTAGTCCACGAAAGTATGGTCCAGGCTACTTTTATTTTTTAAATGATTGCTATTTAAAAAATGTAAATTTGAACCGCTTTAAAAAATTAATGATAATATTTTCCCAAAATAGGAAAAATCCAAATATTTAGAGAAGAGAAAATTCCCAACAACTCAGACCATACTCCACTTATTTATAAAATGTGACCCACCTGTTTTATCTCATCCTCCACTATTATCCTCTCTCTCTCTCTCTCCCCCCAAGGAAGAGAATAAACCATAACGGAAGAAAGAAGTAGCGAGATCTTTAAGATACAGTTCGCCATTATCCGTTTCGGTATGTTTAATTTTCCTCAGTTTTTAGTTTATTATTTCTAGGAATTTTTTATGATTTAAATGTGGATTTTTTTGGGTGGGTTTTTCTTTTTGGTTTTGTTTTCTCTTCTTGGCCAACCAATCTGCTTTAGGGTGGTTGAATTGTCTTTTCTCTTGTCATTTCTGAAATTGGTTTGTTTTGTCTGAAACGAGTTTTTTTTGTATTTGCTCAAAAGACCTTCTCGAAGAGTGAATCCAAGTGCCTTGTTGGTTTTATTAGGATAAAGACTGATACTTTTTTAGGTAAATGGTATATTTGTTGCTTCTTAGTTGGGTAAAGATAGGTTTTTGAGTCACATTCAGCAAACACTTGAGCTGGAAGCCAACTTCTACTTCATTAGATAGATTGGTTCATCGTTGCAAAAAGTATAGTCCTGGTTCCATTTGCCTTGTGGGTTTTCACTCTCTTTTGTTGAAGTTTAATCTTTGCATCTTTTGTTCATAAACACACTTCTTGGTGTGAATTTCTTCGCGTAACTCATGGATATTGGCTTGTTAGATGGATTGGAATCATATTCACCGGTAACTTAAAAATGAAGCTTCAAATGTTCTGTTTTGTTTTGTTCCACCTTTTGTGCTGATGTCTTCTCTAAATAGGTTTAGTCACCCCATAATCCTTGGCAAACAGGTTTAAAAATCGATAATTGATTGGATAGCTACCAGCAACCCGGGTCATTGAAGTCTTAGATCATGCTTATTTATCAACTAATAAAGGTGTTGATGTGAGATGATAGATGCTGGAAATTCTCTGAGATTTTCCCATTTCGAGTCAAGTGTCCGGTTAGTGTATTTCTATCTAATCATTTCTTGGTTATTGTCAAATCATTTGTCTACGCCTTCAGTTGGCCTAAATATGTATTGCTTTGAAATTTTTGCCCTTGAGGCCCCCTCTCAAGTGACTGGAGGTGGGGTGTGGGGGTCGCGAGGGTACAAGATTGTAGTTCAGGATCATAGTTGAACCTTGAGGTGACTCAAAAGATAAGAAAAGAGTTAGCTTGTCGTCTTCATCTGCGAGTGGCTTGTGCTTGTCTATTCTGGGACCAAAGCTGTCTTGGTCCTTGGTGTTTTTGTGCTTTTCTTTATTGTCCGTGGATCACCCAATTTTTCGCCCATTTGTTGCATTTTGTAAACATTAGCTGTTTCTTATCGGGTTGCTATCTTTGGTCTAAGTCATAGCCACATCCTTTTATGAATTTTTTTTTAATCCTTTGGTATATCTTTCTATTTGGTTGCTGATCTGGTCCATTTCCCTTGTTTCAGGTCTGGTTTCTTTGAACGCCAGAGATCCATGGATTTTGAGCAGTATTTTTCACAGGAGTGGAAGTCTGTTCCGAGTACAGCAACTACCGCAGAAAACTTCAGCGGCTGCTTCGACTGCAACATTTGTTTCGAGTTTGCGCGCGAGCCTGTAGTAACGCTCTGCGGCCACCTCTATTGCTGGTCCTGCATCTACAAGTGGCTCCATGTCCAAAGTGCCTCCCTAGCCTTCGATGAACACCCGCAGTGCCCCGTGTGCAAGGCTGACATATCTCACACTGCCATGGTCCCCCTCTATGGCCGTGGCCAGTCCTCAACCGATTCAGACCTTGAACAGAAGGTGACTCAGCAAGGTACGGCCATACCCCCTAGACCGGCAGCTTGTGGGATGAACGCTCTGACATCCAATACGCCTTCCACCAGCCAGCGGCTTCCATACCGGAACCCCTACCAGAACCACAACTACAATCTGAATTCTCCTGGCAGCTTCGACGAGGTTCGTCCTCCCTCGCCCCAACTTAATCTTGGAGGCACTGCAGGGTTCCACCACAATCCTTTCGCTGGGATGTTCGGGGAGATGGTCTATGCGAGGGTCTTCGGGAACTCGCAAAGCCTGTATACCTATCGGAATTCGTATCACGTTATGAGCAACAGTAGTCCCAGGTTGAGAAGGCTGGAGATGCAGGTGGACAAGTCACTCAACAGAATCTCAATCTTCCTATTCTGTTGCTTTCTTCTGTGCCTTGTTATGTTCTGAACACAGACTCGGGGTTGATGAGCCATTACCTTTTGTATATTCGTAGAGAGGTACTACAGTTGCAGGTTTATGATATACTTTTAGATGAGTGGAAGTGTTCTACAATTATCACTTCATATAATGAATTTAAAATTAGTCAACCTATTTAATAAATTCGGATTTAATATGATATTAACTAAAAAACATCACCTCATTGTGTAACACTATATTTATGGTGACGCTAGTGAAATTCTTAACTATATGATTGCCATTAGTGTTGTTGTACGATAACCCATTTTATCATGTAATTCTTAAATCGGAGGCCGAATTCAGAAAGTTTAGTAAATCCTGACGATGCAAATTTTTACCTGCGGATCTATATCTTATTTTGAGGTACTTGAGTATGACCCCATTGATGGAATTGAATTTTGATAAAATCTAATAATTGAAAGGAGGCTAAAAAGGCTATGGTATATGTATGTGAATATCATATTGTAGTGATTAAAATTCTGGTCTAATTAAGATTTAAAAAAGGGTAGATCAGGCCAAACCAAATATTGGTATACCATGGGACGAAGATGAATACATTTATTGTGACAAGTTAATTGTTTATTTTATCCCAATTTTTAGGGGATCTATGTAGCTTTTTTTTATAGGTAGTATTTTGTTAAAAATATTCACAAATTTACATTTTCGAGTGTTGAATTTTTTCGTAAGAAATTGCAACTACGGTCTTAGTAAAAAATTATGCAATAAAATCTATTAAAAAACTTACGATAAGAAAGATCTTGAAACATATGTTGCTGAAATTCGATTCAACACTCTGATACAACCAACCCCGAGTGAAGCTCTATGTAATAAGAGCAAAAAGTCGTGAATGTTAGGTCATCCATCCATCTACAAGGCGTTCCAGTTCTTTTCTTCACTAGGATTCAAAACAGTACGCCTCCAACATTGTCATGGAAAACTTTAGTACATACAAATGATAATTCAAAATAAATCCAAATCTTTTATCACCTGGATTAAATCCTGTAAAATAACCGCCATTACATTATAAGAAACCTTAATTTGTGTAACGGTCAGGAGACAATTAATTGAGGAAGAAAAGACTCGAGCACATGAAGATGTCTTAAAAGTACTCTTCATGTCTAGTGGACAACCTCGCCTCCCTAAGGTGGACGCAACCGAGGTTGAAAACTAAGCATGAGGACACAAGATAATTGACCTCTGAGACAGGCAATAGAATGTGACATAAAGAGAATCGTTTTTATTACATCGTGAAAAAATTATAAAGGTAGGTCGTACGAGAAGGATGGGAAATTCAAATTATGTCATCTTATTCTCTTTTTGATAAGTAAATTTTATTAATAATTAAAATATGTTTGATGAGTTATGAGATTGTAATCATTAATATTTTTGTTACTATTGACAAACTAATTGTAAACCGAACGTGTAAAATGTAAAAACTCGCTTCTCTCTCTTTTGTCTCTAGGGAAGTTATTTCACTTTGCATGTAACTACCGCTTTCTCCTCCTCTTCTCTCCTTTGAGGCAAGTGGGAAGTGGGACCTGTCGTTTTGAGATAGATACCGTAATTCTTTTTGTGCATAATATTCCATTTTAATGTAATTGGGATGCTCTTAGGAACTTTTTGTTAGAGTTTCCACATCCTACCCAAAAGGTAGTGAGTATGTGGATTGTTGGACTTATAGATTGGACACCCATTATTGGGCCTAAGTTTGATTTTTGAGTCATACGGGCTTGAAAATCATATAAGTCTAATTGAATAAAATTAGATTTTATTCAATTACATAAAAGATTTTAAGTCAATCTTTTAATTAGGTTTGGTTTAGAAAATTATTATGATAATTTTCGACAAACCTAATTTTTTTCGGATAACTCCAGAAAAATATTTTTTGAGGTATGTGTACTCATAAAAATATGTGAAATAACATGACTAATTGATTACATATTATAGCTCAATTGTGAACAAATTCTTGTTATAAGACATCATCGCTTTTGATCGAAAAATATATTTTTGATCCTTGGGAAAAATACGAGTATTTATCCTAAGACTTTTGCATTGTGTTGCAAGTTTACGATGATATCTTTTTTGAGAATATTCCTGAGTGCTTTATGTTTAGCACTTGTTGTGATTAGACAAAATACAAGTGGCTAGATATTGATGTGTCGTATCTGGTTGTAGGAATATAAGAATTGTATGAAGTTAATGGAAGTAAACTTAACTTCTATTCACAATTGGATATATATGCGTGTCTAAGCTGGAGGTAATGACTGTAGAAGAGTATTGGCGCAAAAATGTTTAGGCATCTTCTAGTGTTGACAAAGATGAGAAAATTATGAAAATTTTCTATTTTTGGACATGACACATTTTAAGGCATTTTTAACGTCTAGTTGGATAATTGAGCATAAAAGGTGATTTTTTTTGTGAAAATTTCCTTTTAATGCTCAAAATGAAGTTGCAAAGTTGATGATGTGTACGTCACTTTTCAATTAGGGAATATAATTGTGAATTCCCTTATCCTTGTGCTTTTGGATCATAGGATCCATGCTAATTCAAGTCATGTAATCTTTAGACCCTCCTTATTTTGCGTAAATCATTTAAATTTTTGTTAAGTCTTGTTGAAAGTTCTTAAACATGTGTGTTTAGAACTTTGTGTATTTTTCATGGTCATTTATCATGCAGATATATGTTATCTTGGTTAAATAAATTGTTTATTTAATAACATGATTATTACCATGAAAATAATCCACTTGTATTTACTATCAAAGAACTTAGAATGGTTAGGGTTTGAGATTAACTCTCGGAGTTGTAAGGGGAAACATACCCGTGACCTACTCCAAATCTGAGATAATCAAAGACTTTAATCATTCAGAGTTATAACGCATAGTAAATTATTTTGTATTATTGATGTAATTCTTTACATACAATGTATCTTTCATAATTTTCTTTAAGCTATGTGAATAGCTATATGCTGAAAGAACACTAGGTTCTATAGACTATGATTATGATTATGGTCTAATATGAGAATGTGCTCAATTTATGAGTTGATTGCTTAACTGTAATGTCTTTATGTAAGATATTTAATATGATCAACAAGCTAGCTAAGGCTGGTTATATGCTTAAACGTTTAAGCATAATAATTATTTGATGCCTATAAGTTTTGATCATATGAATAGCCAAAATGTACATTGATAACATTATGGCAAATCATATGTGTTATCACCTTAAGCTTAAAGAGAATTGTCTCTTAGCAAAGTCCATCTTGCAGTGTATGTGACTTGAGTTTGTTCCAGTGGGAGTAACAATAAGGTTGACCGAAACTGTTTGAGGCAAATAGAATAATTAAGAAATAAAAGAGTAAGAACTAAACGAACTAAATCCCAAAGAAAAGTTCTAAGGGTAGGATGATTTAAAAGTCTAATATTTTTGAGAAAAAATATTTTAGCTGTATGAAGATATGGCATTTTGTGATGAGTTGCATTGCCAAGACAATTATTTAGTTCACTTGTGAGTGGATTAAATTTGTCTAGATCTATTCTTCAAACTGAATGTTAATTAAGTGATTGATTCAGTTGAGACAAGCCATGTGACAAAGATGTGTGAAATCTTTGTTGAATCCCAATAAGCATTGATTGGAGTAAGTTCCATCAATATTGGTTTCTATATATGAGTAGGAGTTAAACGAATTGATACAAACAGATTGTGTCAGTAAATTTTGCTTCTACATGACATGTTATATACTTCATGTTCGTTCAAGTTTAAAAGGCTCTTAGTTTCTATTAGGTAGTTGAGTACAATATATTGAGTAGAATTGTGGATAAGTCTTTATTTACGATAGTTATTAGTAAATAGATTCTCATTTTGAATGTTGATCTATGTGATCTACATTGTAATTATTTTTCTGCGTTCTTAACTTAACGTCAGAAGTTGATGTCAAGTTATGTTATTTTAGAATGGACTGTATTGGTCAAGTATACATGATTGTCCAACTAAGGTAGGACTAAAAGGTAATTTGGTAAAGATCAAATTTACCTACATGTGAATGCTTATAGAGTAGAAAAATAGTTATGAGATCTATTCACAAAATAACTAGATTTATTCGTCAGTTGTACTAAATTTGTTCTGAATTATGTGGTCAAAATTGTGAGAGTAGATCATCTTGTGTCCATTTGTGTGAGTGTCTTACAAAGAATGTCTTTGTGAAATGCTTACAAGTATCAAATAAGTTGATACATGTTCATAAGTGAACAAATCAAATGGAAAAGTGATCATTTGAACTACATAATATTTTTTGAAAAATAATTTTTCAAAATTGAAATAGGTGAGTTGTGACTTACCTTGTATGAAACTGATAAGTTAAGACCATCTAGATCACTCCTTCCGAGTGGGAGGACTTTATAGAGGAGGAAAATATATTTAACCACCTCTAGTTGATCCGAAAGTTCATGATCCCAATGATCTTCATCTCAGTGGGAGTATGTTAGATTTCTGGCTTAGTAGAAGTAGGATTCTAAACTTCAGTGAGAGTTTAGAATAAAACTTCTATAGGATATGAATTCTAGTTATGATGGATATGTGAGATATTTATCAAAATTGGAAATTCATAAAGCTAAAAGAATAAGGTTTTTCATGCCTACGACTGAAAGTTGAAAGTATGAAAAATGTTCTCTTGTATAAAGATACAAGTGATACTTCTTTTAGCAAATCCTATAAGATGAGAATGAACATATGATAATTCTGGATGCTGTGTCAGTTCTCAGTTAGAATGAATTAGTTAATGCAATGAATGAATAGATAAGACCAAACTATGTTTGAGAACTAGTTTGATGTTGACATGTCTATATGGGCACATTCTGAGAATTAATGAATTCTCAAGATTAAGCATAAATAGTCATGCTTGACTTTTAATGGTATTACATAACATGAAAGAGTTGGCTATGAGAAGTCATTCTCTATTGTTGTGAGATTTTTGATTGTTGGGTTAATTTTAGCTATAATGACTTACCTGATCTAGAGCTATATCCAATGGATGTAATGATTGCATTTCTCAGTGGAGAATTGGATGGATAAACCCATATGATTTGACCAAAGGGTGCATCTATAGATTAAGATACCAAACATAGAATTTGTAAAGTAGCCTCAATCTATATGCGAGTCAGTGTTAAACTCGTCATTTCATGATTCGATCATAATACGAATATGTCGTATATTTTTTGAATTAATTGATGAGTATTGTGTTAACAACACTAAATGCTCTGAAAAGGTTTATCGTCATATGTGAGTGACATATATAGTCAAAATTGACTAGAAATATCTTTATAAGATCAAAGTGTGGTTTACGACTAACTTTGAAATTTAAAGATATTAGAGTGATTCATTACTACTCGAAGTTAAGATTTCGAGAAATTGTTTGAGTTTAACGATTTGAGTGTGATGATATTAGCCATATGTGTTCTAGTAGTTAAAAGGTCATTTTCTTGAATAAAGACTTGCATCCAAATATTCCTCATAAGCTAAAGGATGTGATGGATGTCCTTTAAGCGAATGTTGTGGATTATGGTGATCCAAACATAGCACATTGACTTTTTGGTCAAGGAAATTATAAAGTACTTGGAAATAATTGCAATACAATCATTTTGATTAAGACCTAACATCATGGGTTAAGCTAATGTCATTTAGGCATGAGATGTGAATATATGAATATTCACATTTGGATATATTTATTTGCTATTAGGAGAAGCTATCTCATAGAGTAACTATGAATAGACTTGTGTCTATCTCCTAATCAGTTATAAGAAGAAATTTGTGGTTTTTGTAACCATTATACAATAAATAAAATGGTTAAAGAAAGTCTTCAACCATTTATCCAAAGCTGTCCTAGATAAACCAATAAATATATGTTATGTTTAGTTGTTATATGTAAAGGAGTAAACATAAAACACATATCTATGTGAGATATTATCACAGATCTTAGGTTGTACTTTATGATGTTTTGAGAAATATCATAGGTCCCAGGATTTGTGAATAAGTTGTTTCTTGTTCATATAGTGTATTGAATTTGTTATTCAATAGAATTTGATACTATATCAGTAATATAATTGTGAATATTATTTTGATTAACATTTACGAATGCATGTGAGACAGAAAAGTAGCCCACTCATACAGATGTTTACCTCAGTGAGAGTCAATGTGTTGATTCTTTATTGAGATAAGGCAATTTTATGAATATCATTACATCGAGTGTCTGTTCTAAAATGTTGATGCCGTCTTGCTTAACCACAAGATAAGTTCTTATTAAAAGTGTAAGATTTGTGAATGCTAGCATCTGTTGCTGCATTGGATTTTATGTAAATCCGAGTGATAAGAAATAAGTGGAACTTATCATTAATCTGTCTTAATAGCCTGGAGCAGTTTTATGTAAACTAAGGCCGTTATTCTATAAAACAGCGAGGCTGATGCTCTAGTTTGATGTTAATTTGTGTATCACATGCGCTCCTTTTTTGAGGAATGAACATCATAGGACGTGGATAGTACCATGTTTGCTTAGTCGACCAATAGATGGGAAACCATAGAGTGATTTTTGTTTTCCTGGTGTGAGACCAATTTCGAAAACTTGGTTTTCGGAGACACTATCTTTATGATCCTTAACGTATTTCAGAACTATGATTTTGTGCTGCTAGCTTAGAAAGTCTATGAAAAGGTCATGATTCATAATTCGACCTGGCAAGGTTGACTAGAAAAGCAGGTATTATCATGATGGAAGAAATACTTATAAAGGAGAAGGTTTTTCATCGATCATATTCCTGAGATTCGTAGTTCTGGTGCACTTATTATATTATGTGTAATACAATAGTGAACACGAACAAATTGTTTGAAATTACATGTGATAACAATGGGATATGAGATGAGACCTAGGATAAGGCATACTGTACGTAATGAGGATATCAAGATACTATAATTCATGTGGCCATTGTGAGTGCTCTTGAGTTTAGCTATCCACACTCGATGTATGCTGGTCGCACGAAATCTTTGCTAAGTAAAAATTTGAGACTTTGTTGATTATGGTCAATAATGTGTGAGTGGGAGATGTTGGACTTATAGATTGGACACCCATTATTGGGCCTAAATTTGTGGTCCAGCAGTCTTTTTTCCAAGTTTGACACCTGGAAAAAATAGTAAGCAAAGCTACCTTTGTAGCTTTGCCATCTGGAATTTCAGGGATGATTTGTCATGCTTGGGCTTTCCTATAAAAAGGGGAGGAAGCAGGTGATTATTCTGTAATTTTCAGATAGACACATACACACAGAGAAGGGACATAATTACAAATTAGTCCTTGTAGGTCTCAGATTTGTGCATCAAGGCCATTTGTGGAAATCTGTTCACGTATCTGATCCGTTCGTGATCGTGAACCGACCGGTAGCAATACCTCGTCATCAATGGTCCTTCGCGAACATGCTACAACAAGTAAGTCATGTTTTAATTAACGTATTAGTCCGTTGATTGCAAGAAGGATTAACTCGCGATTATGCGTTAATCGCGAGCCGAATCCTTCATGGATCCTTTCACCTTTTAAGCTAAATCATCCCACATGCAAATTGCGACGTGAGACACTTTTCAACACGCCCCTTCAAACGAAGTCCATTGGGCTAAAGTTTGCACGGACCTAACACTGGCTCTCGTGCTTCTAAATGAGAGTCGTGCGAGCATATGGGCCTATGAGTTCGTTAGAGCAATTGACTTTGATACTATGTTAGAGTTTCTATATCCTACCCAAAATCTTAAGATAGTGAATAGATAGATTCTTCCACCTTATAAACCAAACCATCCCACATGCAACTTCCGACGTGGGACACTCTCCAACACTTTTTCGAGAAGCACTACAAGATTTTGAATAACCTAACCCCAACGAACCTGAGGTCGCCTCAATGCTTATTTATTTAACGGGCATCTGGTGGGTAGCAAGAGGCTGATGATTGTGGTGTCCAATTTTAAAAGGGGTTCCAAAAGGGATGCTAAATTCTCGGTGAAAGCACCGACCAAGAATGTTAGTATTAATAAGGACTAGGTTCGTAAAGATTCGGCTTTTGTGGATGCTCTCTCGAATAGGTCACAACCAGAGTTAGTAATTATTATCAATAATTAATTATTTAAACATGATAATGTAAAGAAGTTATTTAAGCTACAAAATGTAAAGTTATTTTGTTTTTATGCTCATCTCATCTTTATTCTCGTATTAAGTATCGACTACTTTAAGTTCTATTACAGTTGTCCGGAAATCGGTGCATTAATCTCTTTCTATCATCAATGAGCAAACATTTCCAACCAGGTAGACAATAGAGATTCGATTCGATTCTTATCATAAAATTGAATAGTTGGAAGCAAGCGGTTCAAAGAGGAATAATTGGTATGCAAATTGGAGGAAGTGGTAGCCATTGCATTCATGTTGATGGACCCTCGAAATATGAAATATCTTCCAATAATAGCCATACGATATCGACAGAATATATATTTCGTCACCAATTTTATTTAAAATGGATCTTTATTGAAAATAAGAGCTTTTAATAGATGAAATTATTTAATATTTAACGAGTTGATTTGTTCAAGTTATATTCGATATAAATATAGCGAGGTCTCGTTCATCTTAATTGGTTGGCCTACCACGGGCAATGAATGATGGGGATATTTCCAACTCAACCACTTATTTTCCTTCTCTTTTTTTCCCAATGTACATAGAAAATCGTGAAGTTGTTAGATCCTTCAGAAGTGCAAAAATCGAGAGATTGTCGTAATAGATATATTTATAAAATTCTGTTACAGGAGTTAATAAAAACACAAATTAAATTTCATGAGCTAGTTCTAAGAAACCCGTCTTTCCCTCACAATTGCAGTGAATCTAGGGGTGAGCAAAAGACCCAAAACCCGTAAATCCGAATGGATCCGAACCAAAAAATCCGAACCAAACCCGAACTGAAAAATTTGGGTCTAGTTCGGATTTGATTTTAAAAAAAATTTGGTTCTTGAGTCGGGTCCGGGTCCAAGCCCACAAATCCGTTGGACCCAGACCCGAACTGGAATATAAATATTCTGGGCTTTTAAAGGCTTTACTGTAATAGCCTGGGCTGAGTACTACTATTGTACTAGTAAAGGGCTAAAAGTAGTAGTAGTAAAGGGCTAAAAGTAAAGCAATTTATTAAAGATTAACAAATGAAATAAAAGGGACGAGGTCCAGAATCACCAGATGCAGGCGACATCACGAAGGGAAAAAAATAAACCCTAACAGTTTATTACTAATTCTCGCCCAAACATCCACGAACGGCAGAACGGGACCACGATTGACGGTACCACAGCCTCACCTCTCCGGACCTCCGTAAGCTCAGGTACTCCCTTTACTTCTCTCTGCACGGCTCAGGTGCTCTTAAAATAGATAGGTCCATTGTCTTTTTTTTTTGCTTCTTCAAGGGGTTGAAACTTGAAAGGTTCACTAGAATTAGAAGATCTGGAAGCTCTGTCTCCGTTTGTTGCACGGTTCACTCTCAGAATGCCACATAGTAGTTTTAACTTGAGATTCTACTTAATTTTGACAGTTCATAATGGGGAAGTTCAAGGTTCCTAAAGCTCCTAGCAGTACCACTGCCACGATTGCTGATAAAAATGTGCTCAGCGTCGGCGAGGAGAATGACACAAATGAGAATTGTGATTGTTGTTACTCTGTTGGTGATGAAATCGGTATAAGAATATGAGAATTGTGCTTGCTGTGTACTCTGTTGTTTTTTGATTGATAGGATATCAGTTTTTTTCGGGTTTTATGGTTTGGGTTCGGGTAGACCCAGACCCAAATTTTGGGTCCGGTCGGACCCGAATTTAAAATGGTTCAGTTCGGGTCTCATATTTCCATGATTTTCGGGTCCGGGTCTTTCGGGTCTGGGTCGGATCGGGTAGGTCGGGTCTTTTGTTCACCCCTAAGTGAATCCGTGCATCTGGGGTGGTCCAGACGAACTCGTGCCACGCTAGCGAATCATCTGTGTGGCAAGACGTAATTTGACCGCATGATATTATTTTTATTTTTTTAGAATTTCTTTTTAAAATTTTTAACAATTATTTATACCATTTTGTACCACTTTGTTAGAATAAAATATTTTTTATGTTTTCAATAATTTATAAAAGTATTTGTGTTTAATAATTTAATTTATATTGTTTAAATTATGTAATTTGGGAATTATTTTTTATGTAATTTAACGTAATTATGAAATTTAAAAGTTATGTATATATGTAATTATGTAAATTTGGTTAGAGATATAATTTGTGGTCAAACAATGAAATTATGTAATTTTATGTAATTTTGGTAGTAATTTGGACAAATAAAACTTATTACATAATTATATATATATATATGTAATCTTATATAATTATATAATTTTTAATTATGAAAAAAATATTAAATTAATGTAAACCCTAAACTTTAACCTTAAACCTTAAACCTTAAACCTAAAACCCTAAACTATTAACTTTAATGCTAAATCCTAAGTCGTAAATTCTAGGTATTTATAATTTAAACTATGTATAACTTTTTTAATTTATAGTTAATTATATAGTTTGCAATTTCATGTATTTTACAAGGTTTTTGGACCGCGAATCGAGCATAATTCCAAGTCGTTTTTAGGATAAAAAATGGTGAACGTTTGGATCGGGCAAATTCTGGTCGGACTGGACGGTTCACCCATAAAATTTGGTCGAACTATCCAGTTCGCACATAAATTTGGTATTATTATATATTATTATATTATTATTAGTTTATATTTACCTATATACCCATATATATTTCAAAAAATTACATAAAAATAAGAAGAAAAAAATCTAATCTGACCGGCTGACCCGGAGGTCAGATCCAGAATTGGGTCCGACCTTCGGGTCATTTTTAAGAAACATGGTATTTATAGGTTCATAATTAATTTTAGGATAAATTACATTTGGCTTCCTATAGTTTGGGATATTTAACGCTGGCCCCCCTCTTATTCGCAAACCGATTAAAAAGACCCCTAAGTTTGGAATAATTGTACCATTTAGCCCCTGATGCCGGAATTGGTGTAATTCTCCGGCGAGGAGATAGGGAAAATGACAATTATACCCTTCTATTAAAAAAACTAAAAAAAATTAAAAATCTCTCTCCTCCTTCCTCCTCCTCCTTCTTTATCACTATCCCTAACCAAATCATTCAAAGACTCCTCAACTTCAACATATCCATATTCCTCATTTTCCGTAATTTCATCTCGACCAACCATCATCCCTCATTAAAAAAAAAGCTGCAACAATTTTTGACCTACAACGAACACAACCAACGATAAAAAAAAATTGAGACTTTCGCTGCAAATGAATCCTAAAGGAGACAACCCAATAACCCAAAGACTGGTTATGATCCGATCAAGAAATGGGCATTTCTTCACCCAGAAAAATACCAAATTTAATTAATTACCGGAAGAGGAGAACCCAATTGGAAAGGGAGAATAGGCTCACTTTCTGAAATTCGATACCATCCCTTAACTTCTCTAATCATGTTCAAGTGGGAGTTGATGATCCTCGGATTGCGTTCTGATACGAGGTTAGGATTAGCTCTGAAACTGTTAGAACACAAGCTGTTCGATACATTTCCTGTGAGGCAAGCTGTTCGACATCGACCTCTCCCATAAACAACTCACAGGCGAGATCAACGAGCGTCTTTCGATAGATCAACGAGCCTGCAAACACAAGGACCAAAGTCCAAGCCAGCCTCTTCTCTAGCAAGTTCTAACGTTGGGGGAAAGTCGGGAACCATCGACTGGAGCTGTCCTCCTCTACCGGAAAGAAACCCAAGCAATTTTAGATTAAGAAGTGGAAACCAGGGAAATCGGGATCAGGCAACACAACAGGGAGATTGGGAGTGGTGTGTTTCGGACCAAGAACCACCGACCCTAGGAGATGGTGCTCTGTATTTATGGTTTCTCCTCTAATGTTTCTACTCTCCAGGTCTCCAATCCCTTTCCTTTTGAAGTTTCTCTTCGTTTTGAAGATTACAATGTTCGATTTGCACGTGGGTTTCTTTTTGTTGGGGAGGAACTTGTTTACGATTGTAGCTAGTTTTGTATGGTGAATTGAACTTAATTACGCCTCACATGAACCCAAAATTCTAAGGTCTTGGTCCAGTATTTTGAAGATTATTACTCGCTCTGTGAATCTGTCTGGGCAGAGGAGGAAGGAGAAGGAAAAGAATGAGGAGGAGGAGGAGGAGGAGGAAGAAGAAGGAGGATAAGAATCTCTTCGAACATGTCCAATAATGTTCTCGATGTGGTCGAGTAGTTGGAGGTTGAAGGAGTGGAGGAGAGAGGGAAGGAGGTTGTTGTTCGAATGTTGGAGGGATCTTTTGAAGGTTGTGAAGACTTCTTGGTGAGTGAGTGTGAGTTCCCAGTTGGCTATGAAGGAGGAGGAGGAGGAGGGAGGAAGAGGAAGGAGGAATAGGAGGAGGAGGGAGGAGAAAGAGGAGGAAGAGGAAGATGAAGAGAAATTGTTTTTTAAACGTAGGGGTATATTTGTCATTTTCTCCGGTCCCTCGCCGGAAAATTCTCCGCTTCCGGCGTCAGGGGCCAAATGGTATAATTTGGTCATACAAAATGGTCTTTTTAATCAGTTTGCGAATAAGAAGAGAGTCAGCGTTAAATATCCCAAATTACGGGGAGCCAGATATAATTTACCTTTAATTTTAATATTCTTAAGTTCATTCGAAATCATATTCGAGTTTGATATAGTAACTGTATTAAAAAAACAGAGCTGATGTGAAACTGTTATGAATTTACTATAATAAGTTCTCGAGTATAAGGAAAAACTAAAATTGAATTTTACGAACTGACGCGGTACGAAAGAAAATTTAGGCGGATCATAGATGTGAACGGTGCAATGTAACAAAATTGAACATTCTTCGTCGAACATTGTGGCCCTCCACGTCCACTCCCAATTTATAAACATATGTTTGGACGAATAAAATCGTTCGACCAACATATGATACCCCCGTCAATATTTTAATACTTGATTACTTGGGCTATTAACGAGAGGGGGGTCGGTTTAAAAAAGAATTGCCAAAATGGGGTTCTCGGGAAATCAATTCCCTGTTTGGGGTTGGCACGAAATCGCAACTGTCCGCGCGATTTCGGGATGCCCAAAATCGCAATTTTTTGCGCGAGTTCAGGCCGAAGTCGCAATATTTTACGCGATTTCGGCCCAAAATCGCATTTTTTTCCCCGAATTTGTACAAGGCTTGGTCATCGGCTCCCAGCCAAAATCGCATTATTCTATGCGATGTTGGGCACGGCTCGGCGCGTATCAAACCGACCCCGCACAGAGTTATGCGATTTCGGGAAAAATTGAATCCAATTTTTTAATCGAAATTGCATCAATACATGCGATTTTGTACAAATCAAGTTTTAGTTAGTTTCCTGCCTCTGCTCTTGGGTGTTTGTTAGAATATTGTTATTATAGGGTTTGTTAATAATGGCTCAGAGGTCGGTGCCGGCGCCGTTTCTGTCGAAGACGTATCAGATGGTGGAAGATCCGAGCACCGACGACGTGATCTCGTGGAACGACGACGGGACGACGTTCGTCGTCTGGAAGACGGCCGATTTCGCTAAGGATCTTCTCCCCAAGTCGTTCAAACACAATAACTTCTCCAGCTTCGTCCGACAGCTCAATACCTACGTAAGTTCCCCACCTCATGCTTTCGATTTATTTTTCAAATAAAATAAATATATTTCATGCTATGATGTTCTTCTTTTATTATTATATGATTATTATTGAATTGCGGTTTGGGAGGTTGTAGTTTGATAATTCATTTATTACGGTAGGGGGTATGTTAGCGACGACTATTATTATAAAATATCAAAGGCGACTCGGATGATGCGATTTCGGTTAACACAAAATTTGTACAAAATCGCATGTATTGATGCGATTTCGATTAAAAAATTGGATTCAATTTTTCTCGAAATCGCATAACTCTGTGCGGGGTCGGTTTGATACGCGCCGAGCCGTGCCCAACATCGCATAAAATAATGCGATTTTGGCTTGGAGCCGATGACCGAGCCTTGTACAAATTCGGGGAAAAAAATGCGACTTTGGGTCCAAAATCGCGTAAAATATTGCGACTTCAGCCTGAACTCGTGCAAAAAATTGCGATTTTGGGCATCCCGAAATCGCGCGGACAGTTGCGATTTCGTGCCAACCCCAGACAGGGAATTGATTTCCCGAGGACCCCATTTTGGCAATTCTTTTTTAAACCGACCCCCCTCTCGTTAATAGCCCTGATTACTTGGACTATGTTCTTTTCATTACATTAAGAAGATAAGATGAGTAAATAATTTGCACCAACCACTATTCACATGCGGAAGTAACGTCATTTCAAGAACACTTTTCCTTAAATTAAGTGATGTCTTTTAAAAGGATAAATTAAATTAAATGATGTTGCGATCTCGTGAGAAAATTACACTTCAACCACGTTGTTTAACGATTTGCCACATATACTCTGATTTAAAAATGTTCAACATGGTCATCGTTATTTCACAAAAAAAACCATGTATGTACGAGTAACAGGTGCCATCTCATCGAAGCTACGAGGACCATTTTGGTCATTTTAAACCATATATGTCAAGCCGACACTATAGAGTGAACTTTTCTCGTATTCCTTTTGTAATCATGTTGTTCATGATCCTTCTGAATTTTTTTTCAACATTAACGCGAAATCTATATTAGATAAACAAATTACAAACAAAAAATTAAAGATATAGATAAGTAATAAAAACTCGTGACAGAATGCAAACGAAAGGCGGATGAGAAACTAGAGAAGCTCACATAAAGATAGAATGTTGAGACAAAATACCAGCTAATAACCACATGATTACGTCACGGTAGAATGTTGTCGATACAAAACACCAAATAATAACAAGACGTGAACAATCAAAAGAAAATTCATAAATTAAGATAGTAACAGACCGGAGGAGTGGTTTACAAAGTACAACCCTTCCAATCACCGCATGGAGGTGGATAATGGTAATTATGAAACTATCGGCTAATTTAACCAAATAACATCATTGTGGGAACTATCTACTAATTTAAATATTCATTCTAAAATTTTATCATAATGAGTTGTTTGATATCTAACATTTATGAATAATTAACTCGTGATAATTCCAACTAACTCATGGCAAGCAAGTTCGTGTTGATTAAGTAGCTTTACTTGAATATTTGAGTTGAAGTTGAAAATGGGTCATGATAATCTAAACATTTGGAAAACATCATCATTATTTTTGGAGATGGTGGTTAACCATCACGGGGCCATATTTGACCTTTCACTATTAAAGTGCTAGCTAGCCTCATAGTGACAAGTGGAAGAAAAATGTATGAATTAAACAACTAACATGTATGTAATATATTTATGTTATCTGATACATGCATATATAGGAAAGAGGAAGTAGGGGAGATGACATATGGTAGAATAATATAAGTTATTATAAAGCTCTACCAGAAAGATAGTATCTAAATTAAAGAGGTTATGAACCATGTCCGTAGGATCATGTAGCATTATCTAAAGTAAGTACACCATGTTTTTAAACATTCTATATTCAGGACGATGACAAAAGTATTAGCAACGATATGAATTTCAACAATTTAAATATATATGAGGACTAATATAACTGTTTTACCTCCCAAAGGCCAAAATGTTTCCTACCAAAAGGGAAAAACAGCTCTGTTTATCTATTAGAATTAGCAAGTAATAACAGATTTTGATTTTTTCATAAATCTTAAAATCAGATCTTGAAAAATGAAAAAAAATATGGAAATAGTCATTTGTAAATAAAATTTATTGTGCTCGGTACCGAATATTGGCTATATTTGTTTCTTTCCTCCAAAAGCCAGAATAGTAAGCCTGTTTGAGCGGCCTGGCCCATTGGGGCGTTTGTTTGGTGAATTTGGGCAACAAGCCTAAACTAAATTGATATTTTTGAATATATGTCACTAAACTAAATTGATAGTTTGCTTTTTTTTGAGGATTGGGATCTCTCACGTTTAGATTACCACATTTTGATTGGCGAATTTCGTTTTACAAAGTCTAAAAAATTTGAAAATCTGTTTTTTGTAATTGATTCTGAAATCTATTTGTTTAATCTTTGCTATACTTTATTTAGTCTATGATTTCTGTTAGGATTTTATTAATGTTGCGTCTTTTTTTGCATATATTACTTTTACAAAAACGTCAATACTAACGTTTGGCTGAAAATGATACAGAAAGAAAAGAAACCGAGCATAGGGAAATAATGTTATATGTTTGATAATAAGGAGAGCGTTCTCTCCGAAGAGAATGATGATGAGGACCAGGACGACAATGTCATCACGAGACAACGGTACACCAGTCCACAGCGTATAATTTTTAGGCCAACGAATATATATATGGCCAGCGATATACATTATTGCTTAACTTCGAGGTAGTCATGAATTCAATATCTGAGATAGTAATTATGTGTAATATTTAATGTTTAAAATTAATATAAAGACCTACCAATTATATATTATCTAAATTAAGAAGAGAGGTTAAGATCATTTTTTGCGGGGACGAGACATTAAGACCATATTCGTAGGATCATGTACCATTATCTAAATTAAGAACTAATTTTTTTAATGGTTTATATTGATATAAGTTTCTATGAAGTTCTACTAAACAGATATTATCTAATTTTTTTTAATGTTTTA
>SOPF01017883.1:0-17341 GCA_012979155.1 Hypericum perforatum
GCATAACTTTTCAATAAGGACGTACTACGCATCAACCAACCAGTCTGCGATTGCTCTTGTGCTTCTTGAATGCTTCTCCTCTCTTCCTCCAGCAGTATGTCGAGCCACCTCTTAGCCATGAATATCTTGACAGCTTCAGCACCTTCCTTCACAACTTCTGGCGGAGGTGTCACAAGGGGATTTCCGTCCAAGTTGAGTTTGGTCAGATTGTCCAGCCGGCCAAAGGTATCAGGCAGAGCATAAATTTGGTTGTTACTAAGATCGAGTTCCCTGAGATTAGTCAATTCACCAAATGTTTCAGGCAGCTCGGTCAGGTCGCTAAAGTTACTGCTCAGATTGAGGATCTCAAGGTTTGTCAACTTTCCAATAGAAAGGGGAAGGCCATGAAGCTCGTTGAAGTGAGCATCCAAACTTTCGAGTGACCTCATCAGACCGATCGAAGAGGGGAGCGTACGAATTTTATTCAGCTGGATTGATAATCGTTTAAGGTTCACCAACTCATAACCAATATTAGTTGGCAAATAGGTAAGTCGATTGAAGCTTACATCCAGTTCCACCAATGACCTAAAACCATACAAATTATTATGAACCTGTGACATAAAGAAAACATGGACATGGAAATAAGTATAGAGAGAAGAAGAAATTACCTGCAGTGACAAATGGATTCCGGCAAGGACTCGAGCTTGTTGCCTGATACATTAAGGATTCTCAAGTTGTGAAGCAATCCAATGGAATCAGGCAGTGCTTCCAAGAGATTAGAAGAAAGATTGAGCTCCTCGAGCTTCTCTAGTGCAGATATTGAATCGGGAATGATCTGTTTTTCATCAAACGTTACAAAAAGGAACAAATGAGATATGAATCTTCAACTAGTAATCAGGACGATTAGTTTACACAACAATGACAGGATTTTCTAGAAACCCTGGAACAGTTAGTTGCTAATCCCAGTCCAGATATTTCTGGATATTTCTTGCCATTGCTATTTGCCATTGTAGAGGGACCAACTATATGCAAACAACAACCTCCCACTCGAAACATCTTTCATTCGATCCAGGCTCTGTATTACGCATAAATATTCGCATAACGCGCCTTCAATCAAGCCTACTCCAAACGCAAACAAGTAAAAACGAGCGAAAACTGAAATTTAACCTCGAGCTGATTAGACGACACATTGAGGACCCTTAGTCCGGGGATCCTCCCGAACGCCTCCGGAAGGAACCTAAGCCTCTTGTTCGACAAGTCAACCGTCTCCAATCCGCCACACGCGGTTGTCAGAATCCCGACAACCTCCTCATTCACCTCCTCCTCCTCCACCTCCTCGATCTCAGCCCCTCCTGATCCCGCCTTCTCGTATAGCCCCACGAGACGGGCCTCGGCCTCCTTGAGAAGCTTGTCGTACTGGGAGTGCATCTCCTCCAGCTGAATAACCGCCCGGTAAATCGCCCCCTCCCGCTCGGCCTCCCGCCGGAGCTGCTGTTCCTTGTCGGCCAGGTGGGCCCGCCACTCAAACCGGTCGACCTCCGGCGGCCGCGAGGAGAGGACGACCCCCTCGAGCTGCTTCGCCAGGCCGGACTCAATCTCGGCGAGGCGGTTACGGGCGGCGTCGACGGTCTCGTGGTCGGGGCGGGGACCGAGGGTCTGGAGCACGGATCGGGTCTGGGCCACGTCGGCGACGGCGCGGGTCATGGCGGCAAGGAGGTTGGGGTCAGAGAGGTGGGGGAGCTCCGGCGGGGGGAGCTGTAGGGCTTGGGCCGGGTCGGGTTGCTCGATGTCGAAGGCCGGCGGGTCGGGTTTGGGCCCGAGAGAAGGGAGCCGGGCCATGACGTAGGAGAGGATCGGAAACGAATTCGGGTTCGGATCCATTTTCGCTTCGAAGAGGGAATAGAATTCAGATTCAGGTAAACAAATTTCGTTTCGTTTTGGATAACGGTTGTTAAGCAAGAGAGTGGGTAGATGGTAATACTGGTGGGGACTACTATATTATAGTTTGTAGGAATCTTTACTAGATGCAGCCGACGGGGCAAATATAAGTAATTTCCCCTAGAAACTTATAATTAAATTGAATGAATATTATAATGGTCGATGATCTAATACCAAATTAATTTAAAAACTCCTATTAATAGCATACAAGATTAAGACTCGTGATTTCTGAATCTAAACAATATTTATTTGATAAACTAGAAACATCTAATATCATTTCATAAATTAGACCAATTGTTTTCTTTTTTCCTGAAAATACCATTTGTTTTCTTTGTGCACCATAGTTTAGTATGGTACATTACCATTTGCGATTTACCTGAATTTTTATATATATGTTCTCCAAATGTACGTCCTGAATTTTACCTGAATCTTTACATTTTCTTTGAGTACCTTCTCATTTTTAAGAGGTAATACATGTGTGTATATATATATATATATATATATATATATATATATATATATATAAGAAATATATGAATATAAAAGAATGTGACTAATTTATTAACAAGAGTTCATCCAAATTTTAAGATTTCAGATTTAAGTAAGTTTTAGTTCAAATTTTATGATTCAAAATAAAATTATTAAGATAATCATTCTTAAAATATTGGACTATTTGACTAAATAGTGATTTTCATATATCATTTATCTACTAATCCAGATTTAATTTATGTAATATTTTTAATTAAAGGTATATAATGATTTAGAAGATTGATTGATAGAATTCTTGAGAAAGTTAAAGTGTACATCGAGTCCTTTTAGACCCATCACTTTCTATTTCTCATAGGTCCCAGAAGATTCCTTGGACGGTATTACTTCTATTCGGATAATCCCTAGGCGTCGTTGTCCTTCACCGTGCATGTTGCCAGATCTTCGGGAAGTATAGAGGTTTATCCTCTAGAAATTGCTAGCCTGGTCAAGAGTACATGTTGCCTTTCACCGGCGGATTTCATTAAACGCTACCGAATAACCGGATCGAACTGAACCAAATATAATTTAAACTTTTAATTCAGAATTAGGATTTGATGTCAATCACTACTTATGTATTTAAAATTTTGAGATCGCGCAACACTTAAATCTGATAATTTATCAAAGTTTTGAATTTAAATTTTTAAAACACAATTATATTAAATATTTGTAATAACACGAATAATTCTCAAAATAATTAGTTGCACTAAATTATTATTTTTTGAAGTCAATCTGAACTAGTTCTTTTTTATAAAAATTGGAATCCGGAACCCATTATTACATATTGTCGTCAGCACTAAAATTCCAACAATATTATTCGATATTGATGAATTTTTATTAACCCAAACACAATTTTTGTTAAGCTATCAACTGTACCTCCCAATGATGCATTGCACAAATCCAAAAACTATACGGGCCTACATGATAGTTTACCCAGTCACACGAGAGCTTTCTCCAAAGCGCGTATAACTGGGAGTTACCAACTTGAAGTTTGCCACACGTGAGTTAGGCCAATGTGACACTTGTCATTTTCACGTTAGATATAAATCAAACGTTAGGTAGTTATTAGCTAATCATCATTTTTACACAGTTTTCCAACTAGATTTGGCAACTATTGCTTCTTGTAGCTCTAAATGGAATTTTTTTTTCTTCACCATTGGAGCTCGATCGAGCTTTGTTTTCTTATGTGCATCTTCAGTTTGTTACGATATTAGAGCAATAAGCAAGTACTTGTTGGTCTCAATCCCGACTTCTCCAAGAAACTTTCGTGAAATTTTAATGGCGAGAAACTCTAATCATTGACAACAAGGAGATCGTGTCAACAATGGGGCTCAACCTCCACAAGGCGATTAGAATGGAATAATGGAGGTACTATTCCCCCGCCTCCACCACCAAATCATTTTCACAGAGTTGGATTAAGCTTCTCCAGCTCTAAGACAGCCATAAAAGGATCTATTTTATACCCCATCATAGTAAAAGTCCTAATTATGTAGTGGTAACCCTTCTAATTAATAACCAGAATTATCATAGTTGGAGCAAATACATAATTCGTGTGTATAGTCAAAGTGGATTTGGCCTTGGTAGATAGTTTTATTAAACTTCATGAGTATGGAGAAACTAAAATAGGGATTGGGAGAGCTACACTAGTATGGTTACTAACTGACTTATGGCTTTGATTGAGCCATCTACTACTAGGAGTTTTAATAGTCTAGAAAATGTTGCAAAAGTGTCGAGTGATTTTGGCGAGCGTGTCAAAATCTTTCAAAATAAACCAATATTCACGGCTCACTAGTTTATAGCAAGTAGAAATAACGAGTCGGATTCAAGAAAGAACAAATATTTAATTAACCTAACAAACTAAATAAATAAAGAAAAATGGGGGGAGATTTGTGAATGATTGATAAAGAAACTAAACTAACAAAAGGAAAAGAAATATAAATGCAAAAATAAATAAGAAACTACGGTAGATTCAAGGTTTGAATACCACGTGGTCGATCATTGAGACCACTAACATCTTATAATCAACTAGTCAAACGGCTGCCTAATTAGTTGTTTATCAACTACTAGACTGAATATCAACCGATTTCTAATCTAGAAGGCAATAACATTAAGAATAGATGTTACTACTCGTAGTGATTATACTCAAAATCTTAGTATGTACAAACTAGCCTTACTTATTCCTACTTAATTAGTTTGCTAATAATCATTCCTCGCTAAATTAACTTTGCTCCTAGTTCAATTTCTAACTACAATCGCTAATCAGAAATCGATGGCATGTGAGTTCAAAAATATTCATGACCGTAAATCATTCAAGAACAATATTAAAAATAAGGAATAAGCAAATACCAATGAATAAAATTAAGAAAAGAAGATCCTCACAACTATGGATTCCTCCCTAAACTCCATCGAGAGGATTAGTTCCTCATAATAAAATAAAACCTAATTTGTAGAATGGAAAATATGAAAAATGAGGGAGATGGAAGAGATGTATCACGACCTACGCTAAGGTCAGTGACCGGTGCTAGACTCTGCGATATCTCAACGACACAATACAGGCCTAGCAAGCCTCAAAATGATCTCATAACAAATAAAATGAAGCGAAAGACAATTTATATAGAAAGCCAACAAAACATCTTCAAAATCACTGCTACTACGGAGCAACTATACAGAAAGATGACAAAACATAATCCGGATACCTAAACATGAAGCCCTCGAAGAAAAAAACTGGGCCTGTACCACAGACTCCAAAATACTCAAACGAACTAAGGTCTCTGAACATCTGAAATAGACTTATAAGGGGTAAGTGTTCGAGAACACTTAGCAAGGGAATAGGACATAATATATTAGTTATGACTGACATATGCATGCAACAGAACTCAACCATGTTCGACTTCACTCAAATCAAAATGCGTGATAACCAAATGGTATACGTAATATCAACCACAAATATAGACACACACACAGACCTATGAATAAGTTTTGAAACGCCCCTTCCTCTGACTGCCTAGTAGAATCTCCGTCCACAAACAAATAAAGCTAGTGTACAAATGTAAGCTGATGATAGCAAACAAATGTAAACTAGTGATATCCTCAAAACTATGAGCTCATAGACTAACATTCCCAGTTAGTACGGGAAAGCATATTCATTTCTCTCAAAAAATATATATCTTATCAGACACATGACCCATCGGTCCAAAATCATAACCATCAGACGAAACAAATCAACTCCGAGCTAGCAATCTAGCTGACTATTCACAAATGTCATATGCCTCTCAACCTAATCAAAATATGTCCAAACTTATCATAGACCAAACCATATGCATGTGACGCACACAATCAAGCTCCGAAACATACACATAACAAACACAACCAAATTTATCATGCACTATTCACTTACAAACCATATGCATGTGACACACACAATCAAGCTTTGAAACATACACATAACAAACATAACCAAATTTATCATGTACTATTCACTTACACAGACGAACACTCCTCAATAGCATTGATTCCCAAATCTGAAACTATTTTCACGTTGAGTTTCTTCAAACCTTGGAGAAATTTGTACAAATATCTCAACCATATGATGAGGTTAACTCTTAGTTTCCAAAACTAATTCACCTTCAACGCTTTAAAATGACCAACTTAGGTCTACTAGCAATCATTCATCGTAAATCATCCAAACATAACCAATATCTCAAATCCTATACTTAATTCATTACCAACCATCACACACATATATACTCTGTATACAGTTCACTAATGCTCAAAAATGCATACGGCAATCTGATTTTGCCAACCGAACATCAATGAAGCTCACCGTGAGCTCAACCGCAAATAATCATCGGAAATAAATCAAACATGTCAAACACAGCCCATATCTCACTTTAACATAACCCCCTGAATATTCTCAAAACCTCAAACCCTCAAAATTAACCTCAGATTTCCAAAGATCCAACTTACCAAGCTATTCTCTTTGAATTCGTTCACTTCGGAACTCAGTTAGTCTGTTCGAACTTCAACAGAGTGCACAGGAAGTTTTCTTCAACCAATTCACACATATGATACATATTCTGAAAACATATCAAGTGCTCTACAATTGATGTTAGAACATCCAACCCAAATTCGAAGCCTAAAGGTACTTACCAAGTTAATCTTCTTAACTCCTTTCAGTCTAAATATAGCTAGACAGTCCAAATTTCACCCAAGTTTTCACCAATATTTCTTTATCCAAACAGGGCATGTGATACATGGTTAGAAAGATTATAGAGTTCTCTATGATTTATTCAAATTTCAAGATCCAATTTGGAGTCTAAGTATGCTTACCAATCACATTTTTCTCAACGATCTCAGCTGTGTGCTTATTCAACAATGTCATATTCAAAACGAGTTTCCTGTCAATTCCTTGATTCAAATCAGATGTGTAATACACTCTTAGAAATCTTACTTTATCTTCTACAATTTCCTTAACTACTACAAAGTCTGAATTAGAGAGAAAGAGGGTTTACCGAATTAATATTTTTCACCAATATGGTTCTTCCTCGTTCATCTATCCCTCTCTTCTTTTCTAAGTGTCAATTTTTACCTTATCTTTTGAGCTCCTCACCTCTTCTAATATCTTCCTGAGTATAAGTAAATAGATGGTGAGTTATTGACCAACTTTTTTTACCTCCTTCTTTTAACTTTTAGTTTATAACATGTGATTGGACCCTTATAATTTGAGGTCCAATCACACAAGTCCAACTTCCAGTCCATTTTTGTCGAGCTTCTTTTGCTCTAAGGCCAAACTTATAGAAGGATAAGTTGTAGTATTCTGTATCTAGTTTTTGAATCAAGTGGATTTGCACAATTTGGATCAATATTGGAGGAGTTATGCTCATTTTACTAAACCAACATTAAATCTCTCCAAATTTGACTAAGTAGTTTTTCGTCAAACTTGAACCAACTTGCTAACGGGATTAAAGGACATCTAAATTAACTTCCAAACTCATCTCTCAAGCATATATTGCAATGCAATTTCAACTGACAACTTTCGAGATTTCACAATATTCCCCCTTATGAAAATTCATCCCCGAATTTACTAAAGACATGAATTACATACCGTGTTACTCAAACAGATACGGATACTTCTCTTGCATGTCTTTCTCTAATTCCCATGTAGCTTTTGTGGAAGAATGATATTGCTATTCCACTTTCACAAATAGAAGGTCTTTAGTCCGGAGACTTCTCACTTGTCTTTCTACTATTCGCAGAGGTCGCTCCTCGTAGGTGAGATCATCTTGGAAGTCTACATTTGGCTGATCTAGAACATGTGAGGGATTGTGTAGATACTTTCAAAGTATTAGGATGTGAAACACCGGATGTACATTTGTGAATGTAGGTGATAGTACTAATCGATAAGCTACTCGACCAACCCATTCTAGAATCTCAAATGGTCTTACATACCTCGGAGTTAGTTTGACTTTCTTACGAAATTGCATGATCTCTTTCATCAGTGATACATTGAGAAAAATACTAGAACCCACTTCAAACTCAATGTCTTTTCTTCTCTTGTCAGAATATGACTTCTGTCTACTTTGAGCTACCCGTAGGTGTTCTCGAATCACTTAAACCTTTATCAATTATCTCCTGTGTATGAATTCAAGATCCAAATATTGCTTCTCACCAACATCATCCCAACATATCGGAGATCTACACTTCCTACCGTAGAATACCTTATAAGGTGTCATCTGAATGCTGGATTGATAACTGTTGTTATACGCAAACTCCATCAAAGGCAAATAAAGCTCCCAGCTTCCACTCGAAATCCATCATACAAGCTCACGTCATATCCTCCAATACTTAGATCATCTGTTCTGATTGTCCGTCTGTCTGTAGATAGAAAGCTATGCTCAGATCTAATCATGTACCAATGGCATCCTGAAACTTCATCCAAAATCGAGATGTGAAGTGTGTCCCTCGATCAGAGACTATCGAGATAGGAACTCCATGTAGTCTAACAATCTGATTAATAAATAGTTGGGCAAATTTTGCTGTGTCATATGTACTCTTAATAGGCAAAAAGTGTGCAGACTTGGTCAATCTATCAACAATGACCCAAATAGAATCAAACCCTCGAGGTGAAGTTAGGAGACCTACTAATAAATCTATGATGATTTGCTTTTACTTCTATTCTGGAATGCCATTGGCTGTAACAAACCCAAAGGTCTCTAGTGTTCGGCCTTGACTTGCTAACAAGTTAAGCACTTTGCAACGAAGTAACCGATATCCTTTTTTATGCCATTCCACCAATAATGACTCTTCATGTCCTTATACATCTTGGTCAAACCTAGATGCATGCTATACACCACTTTGTGTGCTTGACTCATGATGTCTTTTCTCAAATCTCCTACATTAGTCACAATTAACTGAATACCATAATATAAGATGCCATTAGCACTAAGGGAAAACTTTGGCAATTCACCATTCTCAACCCTTCTAATCATCTCCACTATCTCAGAATCTTGTTGTTGTAGTTCTACAACTCGACCACGTATAGTAGGTTCTTAGTGCATCTCAGCCAATATCACCAATTCCTCTCTATCTAAAATTGTAGTCATTTCCAACCCTTGGTCAATTAACTCATATAGGCTCAAAATCAAAGGTCTTCGCATCACTGATAAATGTGCCAAGCTACCCGCTGATTTCTGACTCAAGACATCTGTAACCATATTAGCTTTGCCAAGATGATAGTTAATCGTACAACCATAATCTTTCAAAAGCTCCATCCATCTCCTTTGCCTCATATTCAAATCTCGTTGCTCAAAAATATACTGCAAACTCTTACGATCAATAAATACTTTGAATTTCTCACCACAAAGATAATGCCTCCACATATTGAGCGCAAATACAACCGCTGCCATTTCTAAATCATGCACTAGATAGTTGTGCTCATATTTCTTTAATTTTCTAGATACATATGCTATCACATTCTTACCTTGCATTAAAGTACATCCTAATCCAACTCTGGAAGTATCGTAGTACACAGAATAGTTGCCAAATGCTAATGGCAATGCCAACACTAGAGTATTGGTCAATAAACACTTTAGTTCTTGAAAACTTCTCTCACAATCTTCTCCCCACACATATCTTGTATTCTTCTATGTTAGTCAAGTGAGTGGAGCAGCCAAAATAGAAAACCCTTTTACGAACCTTTTGTAATAGTTAGCCAACCCGAGAAAGCTATGTATCTCTATAATATTAGTCAGAATTGGCCAATTCATCACCGCTTTTACTTTTGTTGGATCAACTGACACTCCATCCTTGGACACAACATGTCCTAGGAATGCCACACTCTGTAACCAAAATTCACACTTCGACAACTTAGCATATAACTCATTATCATGCAAAGTCTTCAAGACTAACCACAGATGTTTCTCATGTTCTTCCTTGGTCTGTGAGTAGATCAATATGTCATCGATAAACACCATTACAAACTGATCCAAAAATGGCTTAAACACTCGATTTATCAGACCCATAAAGTAAGCTGGTGCGTTAATGAGACCGAATGGCATGACTAAGAAGTTGTAATGTCCATATCTGGTTCTGGAAGCTGTCTTGCTCACATGTTCCTTTTGGATTCTCAACTGATGGTATCTCAATTGTAAATCAATCTTAGAAAACTACTTGGCATCCCGTAGTTGATCATATAGATCATCAATACGCAGAAGAGGATACTGGTTACGAATCATTACCTTATTAAGTTTGCGGTAGTCAATACACAACCTCAAACTTCCATCCTTCTTTTGAACAAATAACACTAGAGCACTCCACAGAGAAACACTAGGACGTATATATCCCTTATCTAACAAATCCTGCAACAGTACTTTTAACTTCTTTAATTCAGTAGGTACCATCTAATATGGTAGTATTGAGCTTGGTTCTGTCCCTAGCAATAACTCAATACAAAACTCAATTTCTCTCTCAGGTGGTAAACCTGGTAATTCATCCAGAAATACATCTGAAAACTCTCTCACAATTGGGATATCATCAATCTTTATCTGATCTGCATCTACATCCACTTCTTTAACAATAGCCAAATAACCCACAACCTCTTCTCAATAATCTCGAAGCCTTCAAATAAGATATAATCCTCGGTAGAACCATCTTCCCATCACCTCGAAATACAAATTCTTGTTCACCCTAAGGCTTGAATTTGACAATCTTCTTGAAATAGTCTACCGTAGCATAATACGAGGATAACCAGTCCATACCCAAAAATCACATCAAAATTATCCATGTCTAACATATGTAGGTCAGCCAACATCTCGTGGCCATCTACAACTATGACACATGATTTATGAACTAAATAGATATGAATGATATCACCTGAAGGGCTACACATATCTAATGGCTCCCCTAACAATACAAGTGGACTATTAGAAGATTCAGTAAATTGGGGTGAAAAGAATAAATACGTCGACCCCAAATCAAACAAGACTCAAGCATGTGACAAGCCTATAGGAGCAAGTTACAACTTAAGGAAACCACAAATAAACTCAGATAAGGAAGGACAAGACATGATGGATCCTATGCTCCGTAGCATTCCTAGAATATCAATTCATACATCATATAAAATACCCAAGGTTTAGCTCTGATACCAACTCTGTCATGACCCACACTAAGGTCGGTTACCGGCACTAAACTCTGTGACATCTCAATGAAACAATACAGGCCTAGCAAACCTCAAAATGATCTAACAATGAATAAAATTAAGCAAAAGATAATTTACATACAAAGCCAACAAAACATCTCCAAAATCACTGCTACTATGGAGCAATAATACAGAAGGAAGACAAACACAATCAAGAGACCTCAATGTGAAGCCTTTGAAGGAAAAAGCTGGGACTGTACCACGGACTTCAAAACACTCAAACAAACTAAGGTCTCTGAATACTTGAAATAGATTTGTAAGGGGAAAGTGTCTGAGAACACTTAGCAAGGGAATAGGACATAAAATATTAGTTATGGTTAACATATGCATGCAACAGAACTCAACCATGTTCGACTTCACTCAAATCAAAATGCATGATAACCAAATACTATATGTAATACTAAACACAAATATAGACACACACATAGAGAGCTATGAATAGGTTTTGAAATGACCCTTCCTCTGATTGCCAGGGATATCCAAATGGCCAATGGAATCTCCGTCCATAAACAAACAAAGCTAGCATACAAATGTAAGCTAGTGATAGCAAACAAATATAAACTAGTGATATCCCTAAAACTATGAGCTTATAGACTAATATCCCCGGTTAGTATGAGAAAGCCTATTTATTTCTCTCACAAAATACATATCTTATCAGACACATGACCCATCGGTCCAGAATCATAACCATCAGATGAAATAGATCAGCCCCAAGCTAACAATCTAGTCGGCTATTCACAAATGTCATATGCCTCACAACCCAATCAATATATGTCCAAACTTATCATAGACTAAACCATATGTATGTGATGCACACAATCAAGTTATGAAACATACACATAACAAACATAACCAAATTTATCATGTACTATTCACTTACATAGACGAACACTCCTCAATAGCGTTGGTTCCCAAATCTGAAACTCCTTTCATGTTGAGTTCCTTCATCCTCGGAGAAATCTGTACAAATATCCCAACCATATGATGAGGTTAACTCTTGGTTTCCAAAACCAATTCACCTTCAATGCTTTAAAATGACCAACTTAGGTCTACTCGCAATCATTCTTTGCAAATCATCGAAACATAACCAATATCTCAAATCCTTTACACACTTAATTCATTACCAACCATTGCACATATATATACTCTGTATACAGTACACAAGTGCTCAAAATGCATACAACAATCTGATTTTGCCAACCAAACATCAATGAAGCTTATCGTGAGCTCAACCGCAAATAATTATCAGAAATATATTAAACATGTCAAACATAGCCCATATCTCTCTTTAACACAACCCCTTGCATATTCTCAAAACCTCAGACCCTCAAAATTAACTCAGATTTCCAAAGATTCAACTTACCAAGCTATTCTCCTTGAATTAGTTCAATCTGGAACTCAGTTAGTCTATCCGAACTTCAATATAGTGCACAGGACGTTTCCTTCAACCAATTCACACATATGATATATATTTAGAAAGCTTATCAAGTGCTCTACAATTCAATATTAGAACATATAACCCAAATTTGAAGCCTAAAGGTACTTACCAAGTCAATCTTCTTAACTCCTTTTAGTCTAAATACAGCCAGATAGTCCAAACTTCACCCAAGTTTTGACCAATATTTCTTCATCCAAATAGGGCATATGATATTTGGTTAGAAAGCTTACTGAGTTTTCTAGGATCTATCCAAATTTCAAGGTCCAATTCAGAGTCTAAGTATGCTTACAAACATGTTTTCCTCAATGACCTCAGCTATGTGCTTATTCAACAACGTCACTTCAAAACGAGTTTCTTGTCGATTCCTTGATCCAAATTAGATGTGTGATACACTCTTAAAAATCTTACTTCATCCTCTACAATTTTTTTAACTACCACAAAGTCTGAATTGGAGAGGAAGCGGGTTTACCAAATTAATATTTCTTTAACTACCACAAAGTGTCAGTTTTTCCTTTATCTTCTGAGCTCCACACCTCTTCTAATATCTTCCTGAGTATAAGTAAATAGCTCGTGAATTATTGACTAGCTTGTTTCACCTCCTTTTAACTTTTACTTTCTAACATGTGATTGGACCCTTATAATTTGAGGTCCAATCACACAAGTCCAACTTCCAGCCTGTTTTTGACTAGCTTCCTTTGCTCTCAGGCCAAACTCAAGGATAAGTTGTAGCATTATGTATCTAGTTTTTGAATCAAGTGGAGTTGCACAATTTGGAGCAATATTTATGTTGATTTTACTACACCAACATCAAATCTGTCCAAATTTGACCAAGTAGTTTTACGAAACTTGGACATGCTTCAAGCGAACTTCTTCAAACTTGAACCAACTTGCTAACAATATTAAAGGACATCTAAATTAGCTTTCAAACTCAACTCTCAAGCATATATCGCAATGCAGTTTCAATCGATGACTTTCGAGGTTTCACAAGATGATATTCTAAACTAAACCTAATATTGTTTATACAGCCCTACTAAACTTAAAAACTTAAAACGGTCAACCTAAATAGTCTTAATTTGTAAGAAAGATGAATTTTCTATTTTGTCCCCAAATTTTTGCCAAATAAAATATGCGAGATTAATTTTCAATGTTTTTGTCGTAACTTTCTCTTCTGGACTTTGATATGTACGTTCTTTGTATTGTTAGAAAGAGGAAAGAAAGATCTTCAATTATTTATATAATAAGCTTCTCATAATTCTGCTCCAAAACTTACCAAAGTTCCCCTCCAAGGCAACTATCCCTGCTAGACTACTCTTTCGAGTATAATTCCTTTCCAAAATTGCCTCTTTTCTCATAAATAGCACAAAGAGTTTATTAGTTATCTAAAACTCAAAAGTTGACTAAAAAAATATGGAACTAAAGAAAAAAAGTACAAAATTAGACTCAAAATCCTATGCATTTAATACGTGTTTAGACACATATCAGATTTGCGAGAGAGGTTTGAGACTAGTGAGTCTATACAATTGCAAGATTGCATATGTTTCCATGCACTTTAAAATAACAAAGTTTATCAATTTTTTACTAATTTTTAAGACTCTAATCAATATAGGCGAGTTACTCTATGCAAGTGTGTAGATATATAATGGATTCTTTAAGTGCGTAGTTGTGAAATTTAGTCGAGTGTGTAATAATATGATCACGTTGTTATATTTCTAATTTTACTTAATAATAACTATGATATTGTGAGGTTTAAGATTATGTTGGTTGTTCCACTTCCTAGCATAAGTAGAAACTTAAATCTAGTTCTACAATATGAAAAACAATGTTTTGGCATATATATGGTGATAGGTAGGAGTCACCTGTTGTGGCTATCACTAGAGGCAATGCATGTGGTAAAACTTTCAGGAAGAGCTAGAATGAAGGTGGCAAAAAATTCGTCTATACCTATTGCAAAAAAAAGGTATCAAATATAAAAATTATAAAAGAAGGTATACCTATTGTGGCCATATGGTTGATAACTGTTATAAAAATTATGATTTTTTCCAAATTTCAAGTTCACCGACAAGAGAAACAGAAATGTAAGTGGTTCCTTCAATAGCAGAGGTGGTTCTATTAGAGGTTCTTCTAGTATTTTTTGGTAAAATATGTGGGTCAATATGCAATAACAAGAAGATCACATGAAAAGTCATATGCAATAGCTCAGTCAGTATCTAGATAAGATTGGAATGATTAGTGAGCGATTCACAAATCAGGTAATTTTTGTGCAGTTATTCTTTGGAATGTTTAAGAGTTCAGTTCCTAAAAATCTTATTCTTGATAGTGTTCAAGTAAATGCTATACAACACCAACTTTTTTCTAGTAAACATTTCTTATTTTCTTCTAGAGTGTGTTATATAGGGAAATTATATAGTAATTGAATCTTACATTTGGGTGCTTACATTGAAATAAATTCAATTATACATAGAGTGTCGCCTAATTTAGAATACTATGATGACATTATCAAACTACCAACAAGTAGTTGCTACATATATTAGCAATATGAAATTAGGAAACAACCTTTTCCTATTCAATATATTACTCGCTCTTAGCTTTAACTTTCACTACAAGAATAATGGAATATAGAGGGGGAAAAAAATTGACGCTAAAAGCTTAAAACCCCCTCAAATATGATTTTGCAGGGAAAAAGTTCATCGCAGGAATTTGCCGCTATATATCCGCCGTCCAAACTCTATTGCGGCGCAGGGGTTGCCGCTATAGGTATTTGCGGTGATAAAAGTCACTGCAATAGGGTAGCATATTAGTGGCGACAATAGCACCGCAAAAAGTTATAGAGGTTGTCATTACTCCCCCGCTAAAACGAATTGAGGCAAAATTAATAGTGCTGCTAAAAAATTTTTGCGATAACTAATTAATTCCCGCAAAATTATTTTTGAGGCTACATACAATGGCCACTAATTCTCATTTTACGGGACCATTCTAATTATTTTTAAAATTAAATATTTAATTTGATTTAATTTAATTTACTTCCTGCTCTATTTATTTATCTTCGAGATCATTTCTTTATTTAAAACATTAAATACCAACTATTCATATATAATATTCTAGATATTATAAAACACATTTAAGAGAAAATCATCATACATTAATATATATATTAATATCCAGCTAATACAAAAATACAAAATGTCATTATAGATCCTCTAAGTATAAAAATCCAAACATAAAAGCTAAAAACAATATGTCAAATATTAGTCCTAAAGAACTTTAAAAGAAGAACAATCCCGAGGACCATCATACATTAAGATCACCATTCCTAGATCCACTACACTTATTCTGAGGTGAATGTTGTTGTTGAGGATAAACACCGTTGGTAGGATGATAGTAAGGTTTAAAAGCTGGGCCACGAAGCGGTTGATCGCCATTCTTAGATCCACCAGTAGACCTATCCTGAGATGACTGCTATTGTGTAGGATAAACGTTATACTTAGGCAGATAACTGGGTTGAACAGATCAATAATTTGGGTTCTTCCGTGGTCATGGTTGAAGATGATGAAAAGACTCCAGTGCATCAACCAAATTCTACTTTGGACCTGATTCAATGGCGATGAGAAACTCTGCAACAAAAAGTAACATAACAAGTTCAAGAGTCAGTCCTATGAGCAAGTGAACAACACTAGTCCAATAAGCAAAATACAAACCAAAACAACAAGAAGAGAGAACCTTGGAATCAATTATATCCTTCAAACGATTAAGCTCTTCAAGTAAAGATCAGAAAAGAGGGATAGATACTATATAGGTATTCATATATTTGACTACTCATGTAACTTGATATGTTCGTCGTGCGGTTCAGAATTAGCTGGACTGCTTCCATGTAGCCAAAGACTTCAGGAACTCCATGACATGTAATGCAACAGCAGATGTTATTTACCCGACGGGAAGACAATTGAGAGATGCCAAACCAACTAATGATCGGTACTTCGACGTAGATAGAGCTTCAGATGGAATAGCACCTCCGATGGATCCTTCAAGGAGTAATAAGCATAGCTTTCCTTGGGGGCGGATGACACCAGAATTCCACAGCCGCAGCCCCTGTCGCATATTACTGTACAAGAAGAAGATCATGTCAGATCCGTTGGAGCTATAGGAGACATATGGAAGAACATGCCAACCATTCACAAAGGGCACCTACCTTGAAGGCATCTTCATCTGTCCTATCATCTCCAACATATATTGGAAGCACGTCATCACGATTGCTTAGACCTGGAACCAATTTCGATCAATACAAAGGCACTTCCATAAATATAGTTACAAACAACAATTTAAGTTCAAAGTTGCTAACCGAGTGATTCAAGCAAAAAGGTCACAGCTTTCCCCTTGTCCCAATTGATCACAGGATGAATTTCTAAAACCTATGTTTAAAATAACCATAAGAAATCAAGGTTAGAAATGGAAACTTGAATGTCAGTCTTGAGTGCAGCAAATGGCTTTAAAGATGTTACCTTTCTTCCGTGAGTCAATCGCAAGCGAGGGTTGTTCTTCATGACACACTGCACAAAATCTCCAATAACTTCCCAGTACTGAAATTCAACTAAATGTTATTAGTAACTGTCAAGAAAATGCAAGAAGCCATTTGCTTCGTGAAGAAGTAGATTAAAGTGTTCACAGTTCTGCTACTTACAAAAACTAAAGCACAAATTAAATAATGGGAATTCCAGGCAACAAGGAGTGGCATATTATATCCTAGACAAGAAAATACCTTCTCATCCACT